>JZLH01S0077419.1:15380-37877 GCA_001188425.1 Eucidaris tribuloides | reverse complement strand
ATTAGATGCGTTCACGAAAGCCAGACTAAATGTTCAATTGCTTGTAATTTTATGGGGGGGGGCAAGAAAACAAAACACTACATATTCATGTATGTCAAACGGGCACTGAAGCAAGGGCTTAATGTAACTACGGTAAAGCTTCAAATGCGTGAGTCAGCGTAGCGCAGTAAGGAACACGTAGGTGGATGGGAATAATATTTCAGGAAAATTTTTATGTGTAGTAAAATACCCAACAACAATTATCGCACAATTTTACGCAAAGTTAACTGACAATCAATTTAATTTTCAAAATATTTTTCTTCTAAGTGCCTCTTTTAAATTCAGCTGATTAAAATACAAGGTAACACAGAGCCCACGATACCATGTTTTACAACAAAATACTGGGCATAATTTACAAAGCATATTTAACGAACATAAGTAAACAGTCTTAGAGTACAGAAATATCAACACAAAAACACATTTTCTCTGTGAATTCCCGGTAACCCTTTATATATTTTGAACAACTTGCTCGCCATCAATTACGGTCTATTGGGAAATGGTTTTTTGTTTTTGTTGTGTTAAGAAAGTAATACAAGACTGTTGCTCTCAAGCCAGTTGTCATCTGGCAAAAAAAAAAACTAGTTTTAAAATGGCAGAAAGTATTGAAGCTCATCTACAGTTTGTCAAGGCGTAGGCTGTTCGGGCATGGCGAGGTGGCACATCTCGGGAGAGGTGAACACAGGAGGTGGCACATCTTAGGAGGTGCGAACTAAAGTTGAGAAAATCAGCGCGTTGAAAGCAACAAAAGGTGGTGCAAATTTCTTTTTTGTATTAGGGCTGGAATCCTATGGCTCTGTGGGCGGGGGGGCGTGCACGCTGGCACCAGTGCACCCCAGCCTACGCTCTTGTTTGTAATCAAAAGAGACCACTACACTTGAAAATTGTCAAAATTTCAAAACATTTTGAATATTCCATCTTGATGGATCACAATAATCTAATTCTATCAAGTGCCATTAATTAAAAACAGATTTTTTCCCGTTTGGGACGAGCAGCTGAGCACAATACAGGTGTGTGCAAATGACTTGCGCAAAAATTGAAAGGGGGTTGATGGGTACCAATTAAACCAGCAATCTGCAATACCTAACCAATTTAAACAAATTGCTGTTGCAAAAAATGTTTATTATGCTTATATAAAATATTATATAGTCTGCCAAATCAGTCAATCAATCAAAGCGATTTAATCTTTCAATCTTTCAGTCAAAGACAGTAATCAGTCAAGCATCAAATCAATGAATTAATCAATTTGCCTCAAGCCAAGTGATCATTCAATCAACGAAGTCATGCAAATCGGGCAACTAATCAATTACAGACATGTATCCATCTTGTTAATATTTTATTAAAGCATGAATAGCATGTTTTCAGTTTTGATTGCGTGCTAATTTGCTGTTAATTTGCTAGCCACATTTCACTGCGTAAACTTGACCACTGAGGCCAGGACACCGGCATGCTGCTTAAAAGATCTTTGAAAAGTAATTACACATTATTACTGTCTTACGTCTTGCATAAAACAATGAAATCATTGAACTTATACCAACATTAACCACGAAGTTCCTAGAGTAATCAACAAACAATCATAAATTTATCATAAGCAATCAGTTTGTTTGAATGGAGTATCGAAAACGCCCTTGTCTGATTTTCCCAATTTCTTTCAATTTGGCACAAGTCAATTTTCACCACTTTGGGCATAACAGTCAGTGGCTGCAGTGACTCAATGTTTTGTTGGTGCAACTTGTTAGAGTCTATTGGGCATCAACATCATTGAAATAATTTTGAAATGTAACTTGACAATTTTTTTTTTCAAAGTATAACTTTTGATACACAAATTATGTATATACATTATAAAAGCAATGGACCAGCATGGAAAATTGGCGGCACTGATCATATTGAACTGTTAGATAGTCATAATCAAGTCATACTCATATAGTCATAATCTTGATTTTTCAAAAAAAACAATAGTTGTAGGGCTCTGACCAATTAACGCTCTTAAGAAAAAAAAGTTCCGTATATCTTCCAGCGATTTGTATTGAAAAAAATAACATTACAAATTGATTATAAGAAGGAATCACCGTCATCTACAATGTAGCCGATATCACAGACACAAACATTACTCGCTAGATCTTGCTTTACAGCTATGGCGCAATTAATATTTATTGAAGGCCTGCTGGCTCTGCATTTAATGCGACTCGGAATGTACTGTGAATGTTTTCTTTTGAAATAAACTTAACAAAAAGCCATTCACCAATCCTCTCATTATTTATAGAATGGTGTCGTCTAAAATGCCTCACCAAAGTACGTATAATTTTTCACATCTTCGGATTTACAGAAGCATTGTGACTACATAGGTGTCAAAGCACCTCAATAATTTGCGACGAGGATATGAACGAAGTGACATTCCAAGCCCGCTAATTAATTTTTGCCACACGTTGAATTCCCGGTATAGTTGTACACTATATAAAATACCTGGACATTATAAATAACCGCAGATTTCTCGAAAACACGCAAAATTGTTTTTGGAGAACAAACGTGAAATATGATTTAGCTAATATTGGATAATCACTCAAATTTGTAAAATACCAATGATGGGACTAGCGAAAACTCAACGCTATCACAGGCCTCCATTACAGTCCAAATACTGCCCTTCGCGTCTTACGTTAATGATAGTGAAAATGCTTATATACTGCCATTCCACGAACAAAAGCATGCTCAATGCGCATCTACATTATAGTTACTATAGACCTATACAAAAGAACTAATGAAAAACACAAACATAAAATCAATTTTAACTGGAAAATGTGTTGTGAATAAATAAAAAAAGGTGTTTATTTAAACAGGAAATTTCAGATTTGATTTTAACTTACGGTGGTGCTGTGCGCGAGATTGGTAAAGGCGTGTGCCTGATAATCTAAGAGGCTTCTCGATTCGAAGCCAACACCCGCCCGACATTAATGTCCGCTTCAGCAGAAGACATTTTTAATCTTGCTTTGGCTGCTCGCCACCCCAAGAGTATAAATGTGGTACCTTGCGTAGGGTGAGAATGATTTAGTTGTCTGGCTTGCATGCGCTATACTACTTGGCAGCCTCAGCTAGGAATACTCCCCAGGGCAGTGATCGGTGGCAACATCTTTGTGCAGGTTTAGAACGATATCCCAGTGACTCAGGGAACGCGTACGCAGGGGTGGTGTTTGGGGTGCTTCAAACACCCCCTTTTGCCCGAACGGGGGGGTGTTAACACCTCCCCAAACACCCCCCCTTTTCACCCGGTAATCACCCCCCTTTTTTCAACGATATAACCCCCCTTTTTCGTCAAAAGGGGGGGGTGTTTGAAAAATGTAAACTTAATTATTTTTTAAGGGGATTTTGGAAAAGAATAATTTTTGATAAACCCCCCCCCCCCTGAGCGAGTTTCGCCGAGGTTGGTGTGACCGGGAAAGAATTTTGGACCTTGATTTTGGAGAAATTTTTTTTCGTCCATTCCCCCCCCCCCCCCCCCCCCCCCCCGCTGAGCGAGTTTGGGAGGTTGGTGTGACCGCGAAAAATATTGCCTGGACTTGGATTTGGGGGAAAAAAAAATCGTAAACTACCCCCCCCCCACCCCCACGCCCCCACCCGCCAAGCGAGTTTTCGGAGGCTGACGTGACGGGAAAAATGTGGAGGCTAGGGATTTGGCGCGCGAAAAAACACCCCCTTGGAAAAATCCTGATGCGCGTAACGCCTATGGACCCGAGGGCTAATAATATCCAAGCGCATAGAGACCGACTCGCCGATAGTATGATGCGCCTAGTATAAGAATGGACTATTATTATTAATTATTATTATTATTAATTATTAAATAACTATTAAACAAAACATAATACTACGAATACACAAAGCAATAAATACCACGAAATCACCACAAAAGCAAATAAATTTTACTACATGTAATTATAATTGATCAGGTGTTTAATCAAAAAGCTTTGCTTAAATCTAAAAGTAAACCACCGCAGCAACTTCTCTATATTTCAAAATCTATTAGATGTGGAGTACCCGTCTTTTGGATCAAATGATTATCACTATAACCGGTCACATTTCTTCAAAATACATTATACGATAACACATTTTTCTACAAAACCTTTACATTGGGCTAGAAACAGATATTGGAGATACATGAAATTCGCTTCTATCATTCTGGACAATTTTGGTAAATAGTAGCAGATTTCATGGCAATAGAAACAATAAACCTTAGATATAAATCAATCTATTAACAGAAAACATTACCAAAAAAAAAAACCCGTTTTACCAATGACAAATTCCACCATAACTGTTACCATTTTAATACTACAGTCAAACCTGTCTTAGCGGCCACTCTCTATAGCAGCCCAACCTGTCTATAGCTGGCCACTAAAAATGATTCCCCAGGACAAATCATGTTTAAATAACCTGTCTATAGCAGCCACCTGTCTAAAGAAAGGCAACAATTTTTGTTTCCCTTGGGTGGCCATTATAGACAGATTTCAGAAATGAGGCCAAACGTCGAATATAGCACACAAAATGAAAAAAATAAGAATATCAAACTGTACAATAGAAATAACACTCACATTATTACACAAAGGAAACATTTTAATATGTGAATCTAAATTAGATATTATATTGCCTTGAATTTCCTTTTAAGCACTTAACTCTGTATAGAGTAAATTCCAGATGATACAGTTTCATGTGTATTCAAACATTTAAGATTATACAAACATATATTTAGTTTTCGAAACATTCAACCGTAATTTGTGGATTTAAACCATTCAAACAATTTCTGAAGTTCACTATTCGCCGTAAGTTCTCTTCACATCTTATATCCAATGTAATAAAAAAGTAGCATGACAGTATTAAATTTCAGGATGTTTGCCGACAGTAAACGCCGCCATGAGAATGAGCAAAAGAATACGAAATTACTTGAAGAGGTCCTGTCTTAAATATGGGGTGTATCCTCCTTAGCTGTTGTATGAAGATAGGGGCGCTCTTCTTCTTCGCAGGGGCGTCGTATTCTTCGGACCGCTTCAGAGGAAACACACTGGCATTTTGGTTTGTTGGAAGTCTTTCCAAACCATCAAAACCGTTTCAAGGAAATATGAAACCGAATTACGATGCTAGTGTGAATTAACACTTCTACTATACAGTGCGTATCAAAAAAAAAAGGGGACAGTTTTTGAAAAGTCTATCAAAATTTTGTTTCAAATTACTTTGATGTTAATAGATGCTCTGAAGTCTTATCTTTCAAATGCCATTTAACAAAAAAAATAATAAGTTTCGTTCATGCTTAATTGAGCGAACACGCGAACCGTTTTTGTCGGGGCGTTCCAAAAAAAGGCTTGCGCCAAAATGGCAGAAAATGAGAAATATGATCATCAGACTTCTTGCTAATCAGCAGACTTCCTCTAACCTTTTCATTATCTTTGCCATTATTTCGAATTATGCTTTCAATATTCATTTACAAAGCACCGCTGTTGATTGAGGTCTTGCCATGTTGCTGTCATGTACCTTGTGCCAAGGCGGACATTGATTCCTTGAACATGTTAAATTGTGTGCTTGAAAGGACAATATTAATTCTAACAGGAAAGGATTCATGTCTTTCAAAGGCACTATAACCTTTTGTTGCACACAATGAAAGGATTTGAATAAATTACAAGCTCTCACCATTAATAATGCAAATCCCCTTACTTGGTTGACAATTGTTTTATTTTTTTTCTAAAGTATGAAGGAATATTCAATGCTAAAAGATAAACATATTAATATGAAAAAAATTCAAGTAAATAAATAGCTTTGTAAATAATTTTGAAAGCATAATTCAGAAAATAATGGCAAAGGTAATGAAAAGGTTAAGAGGAAGTCTGCTGATTAGCAAGAAGTCTGATGATCATATTTCTCATTTTCTACCATTTTGGCGCAAGCTTTTTTTTGAACCCCGACAAAAATGTTCCGTGTTCGCTCAAGCATGAACGAAACTTATTTTTTTCAATGGCATTTGAAAGATAAGACTTCACGAGCATCTATTAACATCAAAAATATAGACATCATAATTGGAAACAAAATTTTGATAGACTTTTCAAAACTGTCCCCTTTTTTATACGCACTGTAGGCCTATATAGACAGGCGAAAAATGTTAAATTTTATGTTCCAGCCCTCTGCCGGGGTGCGCCTGCATTTAGCAGAAGGGGGCATTGATTTCTTTTTGAATGATTTGTCATGTTTCAATTATAACTTAATTAGGGGCTTCATTTTAGAAAAGCCCCTTCAACTCAAAATGCATGCGTTATAATAGTGTTGATGGCCTATGTTGCAATACTTTTGAGTATAGGGAGGGTATGGACCCTAAACAAGTAAATTATCCTTCAATCTCAGAATACCCTAAACAAGTAGACTCTATACTCGGGTCTGAAAAAAAAAAAAAAAATTTAAAGTAACCCTCCTGTTAAAGTATACCCCTTTTTCCTGATTTTGGCAATTTTGATACCCTTTTCACTGTACGCGCGTACATCGTCCGACCGTGAAAAAACAACCCTTGTTTACGCGTTTTTCCACACGCGCGTGGTGTATACCTTGGCAGTGCCCCCTCCCCTCCCCCCCCCCCGGAACAAAAACACCATTGAAAACTGCACAAAATCAAAAATTGAAATTGTCATAACTTGCAATAATCAGAATTTTGATGCCTGCCACCAAGTGCCTGGTTTTGCTAATAAATCTGGTCACAAATGTTTGAAAGTAGATAGTTTAATTTAGGCCTATTGTTGATAAAATAGGCTACCACATTTCTACAATAAAACAGGCATTGCTAATTGATGACAAACTATTTCTGTTATGCATGCTATTGAAAATAGGTGATCAAAAAAGTGTGGAAAGTTTGGAAACAACAACCATGTTATTTTTCTATTTGTTCATGTTTTGTTTTGTCTTGTGTGTCGTGTGTCAGTGTTTTTCTTCTAAGTTTCTAACAAAAATAATTTTAGCGACAGCGACCCACATTCTACGAGATTGGATAAAAAGACTATCTTTGTCTCGGGAGGTAATGCATATTCATACACTACGGTTGACGTGCGTATAATTATTGAACTGTATCCGATCTAGCTGCGACGCCGAATTGCATAGATGAAGAGCGGAGGCTATTCCAGCACTGGATATGACCACATGTGAGGGGGAAAGCCCGTGTTGATGAGAAATTGCTGGTTACATTTTGATGGAATTCTTACGTATTGTGATATATTTAGTGTAATCAGACATCGACGACTATCATCAACATGGCTACGCGTACTCAGAGTCAGACGAAAGCGATCTCGCGAATCGAGTGAAGCCCTGATATTTTCCTGCTAAAAAAACCAAGACAACCGAAGACGGTAGTCGTAAAGTGTCTGGTAGCGCTGCCGGAGCAGCGGGCGGCGCCGCCAGTGACGATTCGGTGGAAGTGAAAACGGTATTCAAGTTTGCTGGAACGGTTGCTGCAAAGCGTAATGACTCATAAATTGGTGTGTGCGCGTGTTTACATGTGTTGTATATGTGTTTGTCGTGTGTGTGTGTGTGTGTGTGTGTGTGTGTGTGTGTGTAGGTGTGTGTGTGTGTGTGTGTGTGTGTGTAGGTGTGTGTGTGTTGTGTGTGTGTGTGTGTGTGGTGTGTGTGTGTTGGTGTGTTGTGTGTGGTGTGTGTGTGTGTGTGTGTATGTGTGATGGTGGGTGTGTGTGTGTGTGTGTGTGTGTGTGTGTGTATGTGTGTGTGTGTGTGTTGTGTGTATGTGTTTGTTGTGTGTTGCATGTAGATCTAACATTAGTGTGTGTGTTGTGTGTGTTCACTGTTATGTGGTGTGTTGCCACCACTAGTGTGTGTGGTGTGTGTGTGTGTGTGTGTGTGTGTGTGCTGTCTCGTGTCATGTGTGGTTTGTGTGTTTTGGTGTGTTGAGTGTGTGTTGTGTGGTGTGTTGCCACTGGTTGTGTGTGTGTGTTAGATTATGTATGTTTGTTTGTGTTAGATTATGTGTGTTTGTATGGGTATTTTCAGTAAGGTACCCATGACCTGATTGTGACTATAATAATCAGTTTCTTTGTGTGATAACTTAAAAAGGGAAAGAAAACAATCATATTGAGTTTTTAAGTTCCTTTTTGTCAGAATAAAGAACAATCTAAACTAAAATTAAGGCAAGTTGGCATACAAATAGGCGATATGTATGGGAAAAAACTACTCTCTTCTGTAAGCAGAAGGATAAATGGAGAAAACTATTTTGGCATCTCAAGAGTGACAAGTATTTTACATTGACATTTTGTTTGTTTCAATACATGTAACAACACATGACCTTAAGTGATCATGTTAGGAATATTCAAACAATCACACAACCCCAATTTTTTGGTCATGTGTTACATGTAAGTGGGACACCAAATATCCTCCTCTTTTCCCTTCAAATTTAGGGACAGTGATTTTCCGTTTTACTGGTAAATTAAACGGAAAATCCGTTTCGTTCTTGTACTTTTCATGTAAACATTCATGGCATTCACCTTTGCAAAACTAAATTCATGTTTTTGCTGTGTACATTTTCTATGACAAAACGGAATTTCCATTTTTAGATCAGGTTGAAACGGAATTACAGGTTTTCAGAAACGGAAAAGCCCATTTTTTGAAATGGAAAATCTATTACAAAGAAACCATAGCTACATTGTAAGATATGCAATTTCATTATGAAACCAGGAGTCTTACAGGTCCTGAATATATGTCACCCCACAAAAAATGTTACATAAAACAAACTTTAAAAGGGATTTTCTTTTACATTAAAAAGTTATCTATAAAAAGTCTATTTTGTCAGGGTCAGATTTCTCAGCCAGGTAAGAAGGGGATATTTGAGTCAATATCAATCAAGAGATTCCAAAATTTTCTCCTTGTTTTGTTTGCACATATGTTTAAAAGCAAAAAGATTTCAGAAAGAACATTCCCGCTTTAACATGTTTTAAGTTGTAGGATAGGTTCAAGACTGTTTGTGCCAGTCAGTGGAAGACAAACATGTACTGTTTTTGTACATGTATTCAGTTAGCTTAATTTAATGGTTTCAAATAGAGTTGACCATGTTTTAATGGTAATTGATGAAACCTGGACATCTAAAATTGTGTTAAGTTGTGTGGTGACAAATATTTTACCATAGCCAACACTCCACAACAGAAAACCAGAAAATGTAAAATGGTTGAAAAGAATCTGTTTTGTTTATTTATCATGATATTCCAGTCAGTCAGTACGATAAAAAGAGAAGAAAGATTCATTTTGAATGTGTATTCAAGATTTCAGCCACAGATATTGTGTAAATTTTTAACTGACCTCATTGGAAAATTAGGCAAGATTGTTTTTTTTTTTTTGCTGCATCCATCTAATTTTAGAGAGCTTTAATTTCTTTCTTTTTGTCATTTGAGCTAATGACATGATTTTTACTCCCTCAATTCTTGCGAGAGGGATTTACCCTGCAGGAAATAGTCAACCCTGAAAGTATGCTAATTTTCCCAATATCATTCCAAGCCTTGACAATTCCCTTGACTACAAACAAGAAGAAATGTGTTACAACTTTCTTTTTGTAAAATCCATCATTATCATAGACTGAGCTCGATTGATAAACAGTGAATTAACTGATAAATAATATTATATTGATTAAAGGCCTTTATTTTCCCTTATATTTTGTCTTTTGCTGTTGTTTTATGTTGTTAATGTTTGAATGATTCTTTCCAGTTTTTGTGCTTTGATATAATATACATGTATTTTACTTTAGGCAGCGGGTCCTAGTTTGAAGGCTCAAACCTTTGTCCGTCGTGCTACGCAAATCATGGTCTGGACAACTTGTGCTGCAGACTAGTACTTCCATAGGCCCTGTGTTATAGCTGCTCCGTACAAAGATTTTGACTGCGGGAACCAGTTTTTCAGATCTTGTACAGACTTTATATGGCACATGCCCTAGCCAACAAGATTAGTCTTGGCTCATGGTGCTGTGAAATTGTAGTGCCAAAATAAAGTCTGTGCCTGCAGACTAGCGGGGTCCCTTGGAAGAGCAGTACTACTGTGTACCCTGAAATGGCTACCTTGTAGAAATAAGCCAAATAAATACATACTGTACAATTTAAAATTTATAAAATTCTTGGGACATTCAACACAGAAGGTGCCAATTTTATTCACATTTCAATAACCTTTTCAGTCAATGCAATAAATTCAATATAGTATTGGGATACCTAAATTCCAGTTTTTGTTCTGCCTTTCATGTTGTGGATGTGACCATTATTATTCAAGTCGCAGATGACCTACTGACCCCCTACCAACTTGACAAATTCAATTTAGATCAAAAGGCAGGCCACTCTGCACGGTTCGTTGCCTTGCCATTATTAGTTTGTGCCGAAGTCAGCAAGGCTGAAATGATGGAATGTCATAAATAAGAGAAATATTAGTGGTCCGCACCTGACTTGTGACAAGGTTTTTGTGCTAGATGGTGGTATGAATAGGCCTACATACATTGATGTCAGTTTTCAGTGGGAATAAATCCTGAATTCAGCTCCAGCAATTAATTTTTCAGGCCCTATTTTGAGTTTTGTGGTGTACAAAATTGCGTATTTTAGGTGAACTTCAGGCCCTTGTTAATTTAACTGGCATTCCTACATGTATGCAGTTCTTTCAAATGATTACATGCATTTAATATGATCTTTAACATTTTCCTCCAACTCACAGATTTGGCCAGACTATGAAATGTATAGGCCTACAGCCCTACACCACTGCAGTTTCTGATAAGAGGAAATGTTATTACATATGGAACAAATTATGTTTGATGCATCATTTAGCTAAATGGTTTTGACCTTCCAGTTGATTTAAACAAATCTTATTACATTTCACTCCCACGAGTCCCACCAACCCATATTTTACATGATCCTTTGTGTCAGGGTTGGCAATTTCCCGGGAAATACCTGTATTTCCCACCTGGGCGGGAAATACTGGGAAATACTGGGAAATACTGGGAAATACTGGGAAATACCGGGAAATACTGGGAAATACCTGGGAAATACATGTACATGGGCAATACCTAGCCGTGTACTCTTGAAGTTGTACAAGGTCAACCTAGAAGGTAATAAATACCCTTCATTGGGCTGTTCTTACACAAAACCAATCTTGAACTAATAAATTTCAGATGAAAAGACTCTGAAAAACCTCTTTTCAATTTTGATAATTTAATTCAGTGTTATTTCACCTACTGTCCAATACATACAGTATTACACTGTACATTATTCAGGTGTTACATTGTGGGGTGCAGCCCTCATCTTACTGAATATACAGGGTCAAAATCAACATCTGTCAATGGGGTGTGCTATTTTAAGTGTTCTGGATATATTGAGCAATTCAGATATTTGCAGACTGAAATGATTGAAAAAAAATTCTAAACTAAGAGCAGGTGATTTTAAAATTTCCATACTTTTAGTATTGATTTGGCTATGTAGAAAATTTGTCCCACCAATCATAATGAGTTCCTTGTTCTCCACCATAAAGTTTTTTGTTGTATTTTGTGTTGAATCACACTTACTGAGCAACAATCTCTACATTTTTTTAGTTATTATCTTTCAAGAAATAACTTTTTTATAGTATTTCTCAGTATTTCCCATTTTTGTCAAAATTAGCAAGGTGGTATTTACCAGTAAATACCGGTATTTACCACCCGGTATTTACCGGCCAACCCTGCTTTGTGTACATGCAGGAGTAGGTGATTTAAGAAAAGATAAAGCATGAATAAATCATATTGGTTGAGCAGGGGCGTAGGCTGGTTTGGGCACGGGGAGGTGCACATCTTGGGGAGGTGGAACTAAATTGACATGGGGAGGTGCACATCTTAGGGAGGTGGAACTAAAGTTGAGTGAAATCAGGCGTTGATAAGCCAGAAAAGTGCGTGCCAAATTCGGTTTTTCTTGCCAGGGGCGGAACTCCTATGCTCTTGCGGGGGGGGGGGGGCTGGGGCGGGCTGCACCAGTGCACCCAGTGCACCCCCAGCCTACGCCCTTGTTTGAGGATAGACGGTTTAATATCTTAGATTTATAGATTTTCTCCCTTAGGCCTTGATATGCAGTTCTTCATTAGTATCTTTATATCAATTACAGGGGATGCGTTAAGAAACAGCCTATTGTTCAAAATGTACAGGTAGAATTTAAATTTTCTAAGTGGTCTTCATCAAACCAGTATTGTGCAGTTAAAAGGAAGCTCCATATCCAGCCTACAAAGTACAAAGAGCAATTTTGAAATACCAGTTGGTTAAATGTGGAAACTATTGCGTATAAGATATTTGTGCTATGCCACAGAAATATGCTGCGTTTTATGCATGTGGATATTCTATAAAAATTAGCAAAATCAAACACTCTTTTTTTACTCTTTCTTTTTAAATGAGGAATGGCTTTGACCCTCAAATAGGGCCTCACTGAACATTCAACTCTTTAAAGACATTATATAAGTGTGGAACCTATATTTAAAAAAATTGTCAACCCTTGCTTATCTGACATATCCTGTTAGTGTCTGGATGCCGACAAAAATAAACACCTTAGACACAAACAGTTTGGACAGTTATGCTGTCCACTAGCTAACAATATGTGAGCAGATTCAAAATGGCACATTAATTTACCTATCAGGCGATAGGAAATTCTGCAACACAGCAGTCTATGGGGGAAAGCTGGAATGGTCTCTCAATGATTTTTACTTTTTTAAAGTACTTACTGATCGTTTTAAACTGCAATTTTTTCAGGGCTTCATTTTTAGACCATGCCAGAGACACTGGTAGCATGGGGAATCATGCAGCTTAGATTTTTTAAGCTGGAAACACTGTTATACAGTGCCTTTAAAGGCAGGGGATCTCTTTTGCATGCCTAAAAATTAACATTGTGTAAATACAATGGCATTTAGAAGAAAATGCCATCTGGGAACCTTCTGCAAAATGAAGGAGCTAGAAACTCAGTTTTAGTGGAATTATAGTGACCGTTAGACTCAGATTTTATTTTTTTTCTCGCGAGAAAAAAACATCCTACCATAGAACATACACTAAACGGCTATTGTTTTTCTTTTGCATATTTCAAATTCTAGGCAATCACTGACCCCCAGATTTTACAGACATGCCCTTTATCAATAGCCTAAGGGCATGGATTATCTTTTCTTGGTCTGTGGGGATGTTTGCAAATGAGATCCACTGCCTTTAAAGACATTGTAGAAAATTAGGGTCATTTGTGACATGTTCAAGCTAGTAGCCATACACTACAGACTGGCTTGCTTGCAACTTGAGTTATGCTGCCTGAATATGAATGACATTGAACAAATCATATGTGAACAGTTGTTTAAACCAAACATTGACTCAATGTAACCAGACAGGGAGGCGACCATTTTTTTTTGTCTCGGAGGAACAGGATTGAATTTTTTTCCCAGCTTGATTCTTGTTTGCCTTGCTCCATGGTCATGTCTGTTAGACTCGAAGTTATTGTACCTGTACCTGTAACTAACCTTTTTCATGTGCATTAAAATGTAGTTTTACATACCAGTACCTTTACAGTATGTGCTTCCATTCTTCTAAAGTCTGCATGACATTACACCGTTTTAACATTGTAGCTGTTTTTATTGCTATATTAGTCATGCGAGTACTATGCATGGCTGCCTGCTGAGCTAGCAAGCATTGACTGGAAAATATTGTGATCATGGTATATGACAAGACCCTGGGAACATTTTTTTATTTTCACCAAGTATAGGTGCTGAGTTGTCTTCAGTACAGCATTCTCAATAACTTACCAAAAAGATATTCAATGGGTACTACAGTAGTGTTGCACGACTCAGTCGCGAAAAGTCATAGTCGCGACTGCCTACACGGAGTCGCGACTCTGACTATCGGAACGCAATAGTCAACTTTTTATCACATGTTAATTTGTATTAAAAACTGAGTCAAAAGATGTAAAAATTGAACAGAACTACCAATCATTGTGTCATGGCAAATGATGGCATTGTGTATGTGTACGGCTGCTTGATCTTTTGACTCTTTAGTCTTTTCCTTTACGTTTTTCATTGTGAATCGGCCATAATCTATCATAAAACAGGACTGCCAAAATGTACTTGGATCAGCCTATAATCCTGCAATGCTACACTCACTGCGACTCCGACTGCGACACCCATGCACCCCACACCACCAATCTTGAACGCACTAAAACGTTGAACACCGATAGTCGACTAATAGTCGGAGTCGCGACTATTGGTGGGCGACTAGTCAACTCTCTAAAATGCTGAAGTCGTGCAAAACTATACTACAGTACCCTAAGCATCCCAACTCCTAGGGACCTGATATAGGGCTACTGTGTTATGATGAGGATTTGTTCCTGTCAAGAGCAATGTAATTGATGTTAATTCCAACTCTATGCATGCTCGTCCTGAAGTGTCAAAATCATTCCCAAAGGCTCATGTAACTCACAGCAAGTAATTTTATAATGTATTCAAATTTTATTTTTTGACAATTTATGTTAATGGTCCATTACAGTGTAATTCTTGCTTGGACACTTGCTGGTCATTCAAGCTGCTTTCATACACTATGTGGGAAATGGTGATTACTTTAAAGTAAGCTTTAATTTGAAATGAAATCTGGTACAAATGTGAGGTAATAATAAGTTATTACACACAAATTATATTTTAAAAATTCTGTCTCATTCTTGGTTTAATCCCATATCACTCTGAGATGTAAGAACACATTTTACATTTATTTATTTATTTATTCATTTATTTATTTATTTATTTATTTATTTATTTATTTATTTACAAATTCATTTATTCATTCATTTATCAACATATAATTCAGTATCAAGAATGTTTCTTTAATTACCCTTTTTTAGTTTTCTCTTTAAAATGGCAATGACACGGTGCAAACAGGAGAATAATTGCCAAAGTGCTCGACTAAATGAGTACATAAATGCTTTTGCACAGTACAGAAAGATACTGTGTTACAATTGCATTTTTCCTCTAGACATGTTTACTGTGATGGTAAACATATTCAGCTTGCATATCAATTTACATGTATGCCCTGCACACCATTCAGTTCTGAGTGTTTAATAGTGGACATACAGTGAGTGTGTACATTTTATTAAAATTTACTGGGAGTCTTTCTCTATTTTGAACACACAAGCAATATCAATTTTCAACATTGCGTGTGACAATCTGATCTCACTTGATTAGCTTAAAAGGCTAAAATCATTTGTGTGGAGCTAATACTGAATTTAATATATTATTCAATGTTGGACCTCTAATTGGAGCTCAGAGTTGAAGGTACTTCCTGCTGGTTAATGTATCTGTAAATGTCAATGCGATAGATATTATGGATATATTGCATCTAATAAGAAGTGGAAGTAATTTTTGCTCACTGATCAACTTCAAATTTTCATTTTTATTGTACTATCTCACAATCATCAACATTTTTTTTCTATTTGCTGGGGCTATTTATAAGAACCAGTAACTCAAACATTTTCATGGGCTACTTTCAATTTTGGGGTCTGAGTCTTACTTGTTTTCATGGACCACTTTTTTTCTAGTGTTTATTTACACTATTCCCAATAATTGCAATTATTTGGGTGATTATGATTTCCATGGTAGCGCCTGTTATAGCATTTTGGAGAGCTATTGTAAACTTTTTTGAGCAATTTGACCTGTTGCCCTACATGCTTCCGACCATTAATTAATAATTGTACATAAATTGTGGAATATGTTATCAAGCAGCTGTATATTGATGTTTAAATGGATAAGTAAACAACCAAGAATATGAAAGTTTTGAAAATTATGCTGTCATCAAGAAATCCATGATTTAATATCAACTGAAGGGTTTATTTCAATGCTACAGTCTACACTAGAAAAAAAGAAAAAGAAAGAAAAAAAATGCAGTATGGGAAAACTGGTCACTCAAAGATTTTCACTTTTTCCCTTTTAAGCACTAAGTGACAATTTTAAGTGGAATTTTTTTAGGGCTGCACTCTTTTTACGGCCATGCAGCTCAGATTTTTGGTGTTAAACAGTACCTCTATGTCTTTTTTCGTACAAGTATTTTTAGACCGATCACACCAGGTACATAGTGAAGAGCCGCATCCACCTTTCCCCAGTCCAGATGGTCCCCACGAGGGGAGCCTCATAACGAGACCCTCATTATTCTCCCATCACTCTTCGGGGAACCAGTCATCCCACACCTTGACATGACATGATGCCAGGCAGACCCTGGCTGTCCCTACATCACAACATACACGCCCCTCCCATCATCCAGTCATTCATTCTGACCATGAAATGAACACAGCCCTTGGAATATTTGTCGCAATCAATCATCATGGAGGGGATTCCAGCATCATTCCTCATACACACATATGGACGGTAAAGTTCAAGTTAGGATGAGTTGCATCTTGAATGTTGCCATGTATCTTTCCCCATCTTCTGTTGCAGTGCACATTCTTACTACATGTACTTTGTTCAGTTGTCCGGCAGAAGGGCCGTAGCATATGTTCCCGGCAGAAGGACTTTAACACTAAATTGTCTTTAACTTGAAAACCATTGGCTCTTTTCACATGAAATCAAAGTAGTGTGATATTTTAAGATAACGTACTTCTGTCAGTCTGTTAAGAGCAAATGTCAATTAAGCCTATATTTCAGAAATTAGAGAGAATTTACTGTTAACGTCCTTCTGCCAGGAACATATGCTACGGCCCTTCTGCCGGACAACCAATAAGTAGCTGTCTTAGTCTTACAGTGTAGTTTTATCAGTCCCTGCCCATGCACAGTTAATTTTAATTTGTTTTTATGCTTATCCTATATCCAATTTAAAAAGATAAGATATCGTACAGATTACAGATCTACTGTCGGTTAAAGCCCAAACTTAGTATTGGTAGATCAGACAAATTTTTCATCAGTCTTTCATAGAGTATGGTATTGTTATGGCAGACATAATAAAAAAAAAACTCAAACGTGCTGAAAATTATTTATATGACATGTTGTGAGTTTTTAATTATCAGGGAACATTTTTCAGTATACATATAGGCAAAAATTTTGGAGGGGGCAATTTTATCTTCTTTACCAGTTTTTAAGGGGGGGGGGGCATTTCTGGGAGGTGTGGTTTTTAGGGCATCAATAGATGATATACATGTAGAACTATCTAAAAATCACTAAGAGAAATTTCATTTTTCACCATTGATCAAAACAATACACTGCCTTTAAATTCATTCAGTACCCAAATTTTGGACAGTAGACTACGCCATACATGCATATTTCATGTACATATATTTTAATAATTTTGCTTCAAGACAGGGAATCACAAGAGTTTATTTTTGCAATTTTCGTGTATTTGTAATCACTGTGTACAGGAATATTAGGAAATGACAATATTTGTGTTGTAAAATCGCGAAATTCGTGAAAATAAAACCAAAATATTTAGCATATTCAGTATCTGTCTGTCTTATGATGAGGGATTAGGGTAGGAATGGAGGGCACCATGATGAGGCACTATGCTGTATTATTATTATTATTATTATGCTGTATAAATGCATGACAACTTCCATTCTGATTAGTTGGCATGAAATGACTGTTATTTGAAAAACTGGATTTGCAAATTCAGGAGGGTGCAAGAAATCAATTTATCTTTTCAGACAGGACTGTTTGTTGCATACTGTAATTGCTCAAAACTAGTTCTGTATGTGAGAGTGAAAAATATAGGTTGTTTCGATTAGATAATATTTAGAGCTGCCCTGACTAATATGTTTTAACTTTTAACAATATTTAGTATGTTTTTTCATCATCATAAGTAACAAAATTTGATTTTCTAATGCAAACTATGTTTTTTTTCCCTTTAATTTGATTGGCATGCTGAATATGTGAAATTTATCTATTTTTGTACCAAAATATGTTTTTGCCTTCAAAATGTCATTTCTTCTATGGATCAGTATGTTTTTGGTCAGCAGAGGTTGGCAGCACTGAACATTAGTACTGAGCATACTTGTATTATGCAGTGCCTCTCTTCCCTTTAATAATCTGTAACTGAAATTGAGACCGAAGTAATACCCTGAAATTAGAAGCAAGAAGCTCACAAATAGTGAGTTCTGCAACTTCTGTGTACACCTACGGAATGTACGTAGCTGTAACAAGTTCCGTGTCTCACACGGTGTCTGTAGCATGACTGCATTTCAGCCAACGTATGAGCAGCAAAATTGAAATTGGCACACAGAGGCTCGAGTATCTTATTAACATAGAGAATAAGATACACTGAACCTTGGCAAAGCTTGTTGTTTATGATACATTGCCATATTTTTGACATAATAGGTTATACAGAAATATTGCTCATGTTTTCATGTGGAGACTCCATCTGAGTGTGTTTCAAAATGTAGGATCAGATATAACTTGGCAGAACTGCTGAATATCTGTCAGAATTACTTGTGTGCACATGAATGAATGGAATATAAGAAGGCACTGCACTGCTGAGTTCAAGAATGAGCTGCCGTGGAGGTTATGAACGCTTCACGGCAGATCGTTTGTCACAGACCCATGTCCAAAACAATTTGGGAGGCCTGACATGCATGCTGATCAGATATTGTTGTCAAAGCTATACTGTATTTCTTTTGATAGCCACATACCATTATTCTATACATGTAGCAGATGAAGATGATGTGCAGTATCTATCTGTATGTACGAAATTGATGTTGAATTATCACAGTGTAGGTAATAAAATGAATCATTCTGTCTTGAAGATGACATTATGATGTTGTCACTGTTGGTGCACAAGGGTAGTCCTTTTTAATTCTGAATGGTACATGGTCTGAAGTGCTCTCAGATACATGTAGTGTTACAAGGGATAAGCTAGGTGAGTGTTTTGTGTTTGAAATTAATCATAATTTTAAGCTCATTCATGCTTAAAACAAATAAAAAGTTAATTAAAGTTTAATACAATCTAGGGACTCATTAAATTTACCACAAAAATCAATCAGTACTGTTGCTCAAATCAAAATTGTATAAACATGAAATACATGCTACATGTACATATGGTATTAAAATAACCACCAAAAATAGATACTGTCTAAGGTAAAATGTGTTGCGTACATTTTTTTTTTGTGGGGGTGGGTAAAGAAATAATATAAAATGTTATAGTCCTTTTAGAGGATTTAGCATTGCCAAGAAGTTCATTTCATAATGTAATTTCTCAATAAACTGGACTTTTGATATCTGAAATTATTTGGGGTTCGGTTTGGGTCAAGATTTTGGTCAGAATTGGGGTATTGACGTGGGAGATAAGGTTGCCTAATTTTGTAAGATAATCATACATAAAGTGAAGGATCCTGCTGTGACCCACTAATTCAATCTGTTTTGAACAACTTCTTTATGATTTGGCACAATTTGAAGGAGAAAAAAAAAATCATAATGTTACCAAAACCTGGGAGGATTTCTATTTTGTGACATTAGCTCAGTCAGAATTTATATTTGATAATGAAAAAAACTGAGTGAACAACCTAGCATGACTTTAATATTTACATTCAAGTTTACTTCATGAAATTAGTAACGATCTCCATGGTTATTCTGTTGACTTTACATATTACCCATGGATGGTGCCAGACGGTCTGAGTCTACAGGCTACAATATGTGTTTCTACCCTGATACACACAATGATGTATGCATACCTGCATGTTTTTGTGGGAAAACTGCATGCAGTATGAATACTTAATTGTTCATTTCAGTGACAATGAAACATACCAGTATTCACTAGAATTCTTTTCAGTATCAAAGAAAGGGCGGGTAACTAGTATAAGTGAGTGACATGGTATTCAGGTAGTGTAATGATGCATCTATAATTGCATATTTCTTAAATGAGTCAAGAAGGGAGTGCTGCTCATTGTTCGAAGTTCAATGACTTGTGTGAGAATAGGAAATCACGACCATTCTGCTGCCGTTTGAAGTTTTTATGCATATATGAGAAATACTGATATCTGTTTTTAGTGTTTTTTATGACTAGGTGTACAGAGAGAAGGGAATATTAAATGCTTTGCATCTCTTCAGGAGTGAGTATTACAGAGGATATATTATGGTAGATTGTCAGTATCTTTGTAGTATAAGGGAGCATCAACAAAGATAATCATTTCTGATTAATTGATTTGTTTTGCTTCAAACAAGAACAGGGGAGGAGTGGAAACATTGTTCTTTGTTTGTTTTGTTAGTGTTTTTTGGTGTGGTAATTATTGCATATCCCTCCATCTGTCCATCTGTACACAAGTGTTAAAATTATTATTTATTCATGTATTTTGATTTCAAAGTCAGGCAACCATTTTTCTGTATTTTATTGTCAGAATGTAATATCTGGTAACCCCCCCCCCCAAAAAAAAAACTAAGAGAGAAAAAAAAGAAAGAAAAACGTAATAAAGACTTGATTTCTTGTCTTTTCATGTGTTGTCAAGTCTTGTGAAGGGACAAAGCTTAAACTAACGAATTTATGTCCACTCACTCACACACACGGTAAAACACATCAGAATGTGCAATTTAATATATTGCATACATTCTGATTTCAAATGAACTGTATATCAATCACACACTTGAAGGAACCAACTCAAAACACCAGCTGTGTCAAAATACTTTGCACTAACAGTTAATAAAAAAAAATGCAGAATTGTTCAATTTCCTGTCCATTTTTGCTGATATTTTTAAAGCATACACTTTCATGTTTCTTTGCTTTACAGTAGTTGATTCCTTTCAAGTTAGTTTGGTGGTAGATGTATTACTTGTCAGTCTAGCTAACTCTGTTTGATTGCTTGTTTCTAATGGACTCTCATAATGTCTCTGATTTTCTTCCTTACTCCTATTTCATTTACCTCTTTATAACCCATTCCCTCAGAGATTCTGTAATTCCCATAGAGATACATGTAATACATGGCACATCTATTTCCCATAGCCAACGGGTTAACTGTTATGCTAGCTGCTTTATAAAGTAATAATGATTTTTTTTTTTGACATCCTATTCACTAAAAGACAATAAATAGACCAAAAGATATACAACAGCTCAAAACAATATGAATTCCAAATCAGTTTTACAAATAGAAATGGCTGCATAATGTTATGAGTCACACCAAACATGGCTGAAACGCAGCAAAGTGGTCATGTGTGGACCAATCAGAGGCAATTTTATTCCACCCCATTGTGTTACAGATCACCATGGGCCACTGATTCCAAATATCTATCAGACAAGATCACCCTGTGATGACCCGACTGCAAAGAAAATGTTTTCAAACCATACTGGGCCGAAAAATTGACTTCAAGCGATTCAGTGTAATTATTGATTTACAACATTCCCGTCGCTAATTCAGTTTCGATCAAAAAGCTCGCAAGTCTATTTTGATTTGCACAGCCACTGTTCGGTTCTGCCCAAAGCAGCGAAAATTATGAGGAAGAGTTCGCCCAGGGGACAGCGAATTCCAAATGAACGCACATGAGTAGGATGAGTCAGTCGATTAATTACCCAGCATGCCGAGTCTAGACCTTCGACTCAATCAAGACCCCATCTGAATTACAAATCTACGCTCTCAGTCGTTAATTAATAGCATTGACAGTAAAGTGAGTTGCTCAGTCTTTCTGTACAGCTACTTGTCTGTTAATGTATGAAAGTATGTCAGACTCTACAGACCCTGGTTTGAGTCTAGACCGTAATTTGCCCCCCTGCCAATAGCCCAGTGGTAAATTTTTAAAGCCCAAGTATAGTTTTGGTAAATGGTAAAAAATGAAATTCTTTGCAATTATCGTTTTTAGATACACATATATGATCTATTAATACCCTGAAAATTGATCGCTCTGAAACTTCCCCATTTTTGAGAAATTACTCAAAATGTAAAATCTCGGGGGGGGGGGGTACCCTGAGATTTCCCATAGGTAATGTACATACCGCCAGATGCTCTCCTTTAATTTAAACATCATAATTTGTCTCTATAAAGAATTTTCAGTAGTTATAATGTTATTTTCTGATGTCTGTGATGACAATAAAATACTTTGTGAAAGATTGACAAAAATTTTGTCTGATTGACCAAAACTATACTTGGGCTTTAATGTAGTATGTAATCTCTTGGTACCACCGTTTGTCATGTGAGGATGTATTAAAAGATATGGGTACTACTACTAGATAGTAGATACATCATTGTTGCATGGCAAAAGGAAAAGATATATTGCAAATCAGTGTTTTGGTATTTTAGAACTCAGAATTTCTGAGTATTTGAGTATATTTCTTTAAATCTCTTTCATGAGATACATGTACAGGGCAAGTCTTGTCATTCAGAATCTTCAAGATATCAATCGATCAATGACTATGATTTGTGGTGAATAACAGGGAATCACTATCAAATGGGTACAACAAATTTAGGCACAAATAATTTGTAAAAATGGCAACAGGTTTTCTTGATCTTGTTGGAGAATGAACCAACAGGGCAACTGGGCACTATTTTT
>JZLH01S0077419.1:0-11281 GCA_001188425.1 Eucidaris tribuloides | reverse complement strand
GCTAGAAATCTTGGAGTTCTCTGGATTTCTTTCTTTGAATATTCCTCGAGAAACCACATATGATAATTTTGTAATCTGCCTCATTGGCTGTCAGGAAAATTAAGCGTAAAATCCGTCTGCTACCTGGATCAATGAAACCACAACACGTTTAGTTTCTATGCTCTTTGTCACTCTAGGCTTGATTCCTGCCAACTCTCTGCTGTATGGTGCTTCTGCTAACAGATCATTGGCCCAAACTTCATGTGTACAAAATATCGCTGCTCGCCTTATCACTGTTTATCCTCGGCTTCTCACCACTATTACACCAACTCTTTCAAACTTTTCACTGCCGTTACCCTGTCGACATGCGCATTTGCTATAAGATTCCTCCTCCTCACCTTTAAGTTCAATAAATGGACTCTCCCATGCTTACCTCTTCCACCATACTACATCATCTATATTCTGTCACGGACTGCCGTTCTTCAACTCAAGCCCCTTCTGCAGCATTTCCTTTACCGCATTTCCGCTCCAAAACTTAATGGTCATCACTATCCTTTTCTTTCGCCGCCCCTTTTCTATGGAACAACTTTACCCCTTTCACATACGCAATTGCTTGACAGCTGAAAATTTTTCAAAACTTTGTTAAAAAACTCATTTTATTTCAGCCTTGCCTACTATAATGTTCAATTTACTTTTGTACATTAATCCTGTTCGTGTTATCTTGTTATTTGTATTTCTTTGATTTGCTGTTATAATTATTGTATTTGCTTTTTTGAGTATCTCTTTTTTCAGCGCCATAGAGAGGCTTTAGAATTTCCGCCCTATATAAATATCTGTATTATTATTATTATTATTTTATTATATTTAATGATAATAATTAGCATACTCATATCACTTGTACTACTAACATCATTCATGGTTATGTATGTACAGTTCTCCAATCAATACTTTTGATCATTCAGTAAGCAATTTACATCATTTGAATTGGTACTGTGCACTTTGTGATATAACCTTAGCCAGTTAGTTCAACCAGAACCATCTGGTAATTTGTAAGAGACAACCCCACTTTCATCACGATTGATGTGATCGGATTAATGTTATACCTTCCCTTCACTAACACATGGCATGATTGATCCAACACAGTGATCTCTTTTACATTAGTGTGTTTAATGAATATAAGGGGGTGTGTTAACTAATTGTTGGAAGCGGTCTGGGAGGGCGTTCCTATAAAGGGTATTCCTTTTTACAGAATTTTTGATGGACAAATCAACACCACACACACACACACAACACACACACACACACACACACATTACACATACAGACACTATACACAGTCATATCCCATCCATCACCGTACACCCACACACACAATCACACACACAACACACACACACAACACATACATGACACATACACAGTCATACCACCACTCACCGACTCACACAATCACACACACACAACACTACACACACACACACACTAATACATCATTACATGTATCACATTACACAGTCATACCCACCATTCACCACACCCACACCACAGTCACAACACAGTCACACACACACACACACACACACACACACACACCACACACACACACAGACACATACACAGTCATTACCCACCACTCCCGACACACACAATCCACACACACAACACACACACACACACACACACATACACACTACACTACACTATTACACATACAGACACATCACAGTCATACCCACCCACTCACGACACGCCACACACACAATCACACACACTACACCACACATACACATACAGACACATACACAGTCATACCCTAACACTCACGACACCCACACACACATCACACACACACACATACACACACACACACACACACACACACACACACACACAACACACACACCAACACACACACACACACATGACAGACACATACACAGTGCATACTCCATCCACTCACGACCACCCACACACACAATCACAACCTACACACACCCACACACACACACATACAGGACACTACCAGTCATACCCACCACTTTCACTGACACCCACACACTACTAATCACACACATCACACACACACATACAGACACATTATCACAGTCATTACCCACCATTCACCGACACCCACACACAACAATCACACACCACACACCATCACACCCCCGCCCCACACACACACACACACACACACACACACACACACACATATCAACATACAGACATCATACACAGTTACCCACCCACTCACCGGACACCCACACACACAATCACCATCACAACACACACACACACACAACACACACACTCATGCACGCACACACACACACACACAACACATCCACATTTCACACATTCATGCAGCTTCTTCATTGCACACGATACATGTCATATGTACAAATACGCACTGTTGGTTACAATTAATATCGCTCATAGTTATATAAAAGTAGACAAAACAAAAAAAATTTGTCTTTAAAAATTTGAAGGGTCCTGATGTTGATTCAAAAAAGTATGAAGATCCAGCTTAGGTATCAAAATGTTTCATACACTCTCATAATGTTGAAATACACATGAGCAGTTTTGAACTTCAGCATTTTATTTCCAGTTAAAAAAAAACATGCACTCAATCTGGTAGCTAAGTGATGCAGTTTATACAAAAGTACACACTATAAAATATAAACTAAAATGAGTCCCTCAAATTCATATTAAATTATAAATAAATATTGAATTTATAATTTGTCACGTTATATTGTGTATCTAGGCAATGTTTTATTTCATGTGTAGTAATATTTCTCATTGACACTAATGTGCTTTGTATTATATTACTTCTACTATATTTTACAAAATGGTTGTCATGGCGCACTTCTTTGCTACTGACTTTGTTACATTATTTTTGTGATATCAACTTGTAAACCTGTGGTGTGGAGTGGAGGGTAGCCTGACTAGGACTCATGGTTGATACATTGTCTTGTGTCGAAATAAAGATATCAGTAAATCTCAACAATTAGTTAAATGTACTTGATCTTTTCCAATTTGTTGTTAGCATAAATGATGTTATCTGGTATAAATTTCATTTGCCCCAGATAATTGGGTTTGTGTTCACATGAAGACTTGCATGGTTATACTCTTGTGGGATAGTGTCCCAGAATGATAACAACACACACATACCATGTCACCGTATCCTTGTATTGTATCAATTTGTCATTTTAACCCAAAGGGTGCTGCAAAAATGTATACATGTACGTATGTATATTCATGAGTATGACATGAATTACAACCAACAGAGGTAACTGATGAAGTTATGATCCTGGACTCTCATCCCATGTGGTGTGTCACATATATGCACCAATGTTTGTTGAGCGGATACACAATATTCCAATCAATGCACAGCTGCTGTCTAAACAGTGATGATGATGTAACGAGGCGAAATTCTGGCCAGAAAACTGGTGTCAAAAATTCCAGTGGGACTGATTTGCCATTTGGATAGAGTCCCAGCCGTTCTCATTGATAACGTCATATCAAAGACAAGTATGACAGTGTAAGATAAAGCAAGAAAGTGTGGATGTTCCTGAGCTTGATTAGTGTATAGCAGGTTTATATTGGTATATGATTATCTGTCCCAGTCTGTGTCCAGTCTATTTTAGTCATGAAAATAACATGGGATTTTAGAGACGAAGACACTCACTTCTTGAAATAGCTTGCTATTATTTGTTACAGTACGTACTACCCAAATTGCTTCACTTTTTTCCTGTGTGCTGTTTTCTGCTTGTCAGTGATGTATCAAATGTGTAGCCCCAGTTTCAGCTTTTTATGTCGGCTGTCAAACAGTCATCACTGCAAGGAATCTAAATCTGGTCATTTTGGGGCGGCCATGACGTCAACTGCCTGCAAGAAATAGCTCATCCGAGGTATCAACATTGAAGGGTATTGCCAAATAGACTGTCAAATTGAATCACCGCATGACCGGCAGAAGGACATAGACAATATAGACTTTGTATAGTGTGCATGCCCTTTTTCCAGTAAAACACAACAAAATCCAGTGGACATTAATGCAATGTAGTGGTCCAGATAGCTGTAGTTCATGCACAAGATGATGCATGTAGTTATCGTGCGCTAAGGAGCCTGGTAAAAGAAGATGTTAGCCAGCATTAATTAAAACCCATTAATAAATTTAATTGATGTTATCCTTTTGATGTTGATTGGGTAATTTTACACTGAGATTCTTCAAAAAGGATGAAAGCCATAATATAGCTGTGGTTGATTTGACGAAGTTTTTATCAATCTGTTATGATATTGTCATGCCAGACATCACAAAGCAACATCAAGACTGGAATCAGTTTAACTTAAATTGATGACTACTTCCAATCCTGAGATTTACCTTAAACATAGTAAACTGCTGACAGCTTTTTATCAGCAACTACCGTGACTAACCTGTTCCCTTAAAAAAAATAAAAATAAAATAAATGAATTAAAGAGAAAAAGAAATCAAGTGTTCAATCAAATTCATATTCAAAAATTCCTATACAGGGTACAAGGGTGGTTAAAATAGGAATCATGTCTCAGGTGCAGATGGTCAATGGTGTTATCGTCCTAATTAGCTTGCCCCCACAATGGCGCAAAGCGCTACCCTCACTCATTATGTCACATGGCACTCCAGTGGTGGATAGTGGGGCATTACAGTGCTGCTAAATAATTCATATCTTGTGGGTATTGTCGTCACAAGATGTCTACAATCTTGTCATCGTTAGTTAGTGCTTCACGCCTGATGTAAATCCTGTCAGATTAGAAAGACACTGCACTAATGGGAGACTGGGAGTCTAATATTAGACCATCTTAATATGCTTTATATTTCATATACATTGGGGGGATACTAAAACTTGTAATCCTACCGAAGATGATTATTGGTGATCCGCGTAACCGCGGATCACCATAGATTTCGTCAGAATTTTTTTCTTTTTCTTTATTTATTCGTGTTTCTTTCTGGTCATTCTTGTGCATCAGATATCTCAAGAACAACGTCGTCAATCATCTTGTAACTTGGCATAGTTATGTCCCATGTCAATACCTACAGAATGTCCTCCTGACAATGTCTGTGACGTCATCAATGACGTCATAAGCCAAAAGCTAGTCCTAGCCTACATTTGCAATATCTCAAGCCGGCAGTGGAATAAAACCACGAAATTTGGCAGAAGTTAAGTTTAGGTCAAGGGTCAACTTTTGGACCTAATTACGTGCGCGCGCGCGTCATGATGGGCTAGCACGGGCGCGTCAAAAAATAAAAGTTTTAAAATGCTCCAAATGACTTCTTATTAACAATAGCATACGTTTCAGGTCATTTGGAGCATTTGGTGCGCGTGCGTACCCGCGCGTTTTTTTCCGCGCGCACCCCTTTTCCGACCGAAAATCGTTGTTTTTGCGATGAATTTAGATTTCTGACTAAATTCTCCATCAATTAGAACCTTTTTCCGACCACTAGGACCCAAAATATGGCTTACAGGTCCAAAAACCGTAAATGCGCGCGCATTGCGCGCGTAGTGAATAATGCACATTTTTAAATCACTCATAACTCTCTAGAATTATCGGTGACCCCTACTTTTTAATGCTTATTCTGATAGAGTATGATGCGTAGATAGCATTTCAGGCATCGCTTCCTATGCCAAAGTGTTGTGACGTCATCTATGACGTCATAAAGAAAAATCGTATTTCGGACATATCTCATGACTGGAGTCGAGTAACATCACCAAACCTGGAACATAGTAACTTTAGGTCAAAGGTTATCACCGGTGCTCATCATATGCGTGCGGGAATCACGACGAACACGTACGCGCACGCCGAAATATTAAGTAATGTTTGACAGAGAAGTTAAGGTGAAAAGGGACAGCTTCGAACAAGTTATGATACGCCATATCGATTGTTACAATCTCTTAAGGTCTAATGATCGCAGCGAATACGCGGATCACCAATTCGTCTCAGTGACGAATTAAAATCTAGTTTGTGCTTGTTTCTGTGAATTTGTAAAGAATATGATTATCTAAATCGTGTTTATTCTTTTTCATTGTTTGAGACTGGTTTTGACTCTTCATGTATTTAATGGAGCTGGACAGTATCTAAAACTTCTGAAACTTCACCCAGATAGTTTGAAATGTTACTTTACATATTTCTTCAAATAAAGCCAACAAAATCAGGAAAAAAAATGTATCATTAATTTACAATTTATTTACTAGAGGTTAGTGGGATATAAGGAACTTATACACAGAAATCCTTACATAGATAATTGCACCAAAATTATTTTAATTCAGACAACATAATAAACTAATAAATGAAAAATATACCTTATTCATTCCTATGTCATGTATGAATTACTTTGTGTTATTGGATTGAGCTCATTGTATTTTTTTAATTTTTTGTTAGACTATTGTGTATTTTTATACATTTTTTGGAAAAATTGTAAAAATTAGGGAAATTCCAAATATGTATGTTTTTGCATGCATATAGGAGTGTGGGGAAATACAAATGTACAACCTATACTCTGGCTTTAACCCAACCATAAAAATATATGTATGCCATTTGTGCTGCTATTATATTGATCCAAATAAGAAGAGAAATGTGCTAGGTCAAGATGGGAAATGTTCTACTTGCCAATGGTGGATGGGGGTCCATCATTGTCGTTCTGGTTATTGCGCTGTTACTGGGTTTGTGAGGTTACCATCACTATCCATTGTAGATGTGAACACATTCAATGGGATTTATATCACGGTTTTCTCTTCACCCATTGAGACATTTTTTATTTCAATATACTGTAATATAACACAAATTCTCAGACCCCAGCAGGGGATATCTTGTTCTTAGTCTCCACCTGGTTAAAGTGATAGGTGCCCTCCCCCACTGTATAAGTTGTAGTAGAACTTGAATAGTCTTTGTAGATTTTTATCGTTATTAGAAGAACGTACACTCAGTGATCAGTTTTTGTTGGAATTGAATGATTTTGAGTTGATTTTATCACTATGAAATAAGAAAAATACTTTTAAGTCACATTAAAGGTTAGTGACATGATTGGGAACCGTTGAAACTGCCTCAAGAACCAAATGAGTTGAAATATTTACCAACTACACACCAGCTGGAGTGGATTTCCCAGCTGGACGGATTTGTCTCCAATTTGTTTACTTAAAGGCAGGGGATCTCTTTTGCATGCCTAAAAATTAACATTGTGTAAATACAATGGCATTTAGAAGAAAATGCCACCTGGGAACCATTAGCAAAATGTAAGAGCTAGAAACTCAGTTTTTGTGGAATTATAGTGACCGTTAGACTCAGATTTGAATTTTTTTCTCGCGAGGAAAAAATTCCTACCATAGAACGTACACTAAACGGCTATTGTTTTTCTTTTGTATTTTTCAAATTCTAGGCAATCACTGACCCACAGATTTCACAGATATGCCCTTCATCAATAGCCTAAGGGCATGTGTTATCTTTTCCTGGTCTGCGGGGATGTTTGCAAATGAGATCCACTACCTTTAAGGAGAATCAAGCGTGAACATTAATTCTATCGGGGCACGATCAAAATAGGACACATAGAGAGCCACACAGCAGGTTTGCCTGCCACGAGGGATATTGACATAATTTATTTTAGAATGAGTCAACCTTTGACCACAAGATTTTCACAGCAGAATCCTTGCATAGTTTACTTGATTCTAGAGTACTTTCAGCCCAAGTTGAGGACTACCCCCGATCATGTCATTTATCTTTAAAACAGTACAGAACAGAATAGTGTAATGTGCAATTATAGGAGATTGATTGGATACAAAAACTGAGAATAATCATCCCTTTCCCTTACTTTTTACTACACTTACATCTACATGTAGGTTTGCTATCTACAATGATAATACATGTATATAGATTTTCTGATCAGTTTATCCACTTGGATAAACAATTTCATCTCAATATGCGAACATTGTACTTTTTAACGCCTTGCGTTACATGTGTCGATCAAGCTCACACCGTACATCTAATCCTAAAAGGCGTGAACCAAGTTACAGTAGTGTATGCTCTCGTATATGCCTGTATACAGAAGCCTTGCAATGTTCTTGGCAATGACATCTCAATATAATCTGCACATGAGGTAGTCAAGTGTGAGAAATATCGTACGCGTTGACCGACCGAAGCCCTTTATTTTTTCGGGCGAGAATCCCAGGGGCCAAACGCGGTGAGGCTCGAGACGAGGGCCCCTTCTAGGCGCCGAATTGATTTTCGTTTTTTGTGTTTTTTTCCTCCTTTTCTTACGCATGGAGTGCATGTCCTGGAGGAGGGCATGTTGATGCATGTTTATCGCAGGATGGAAATTAAAGAGGGATGTGTTGTGCAGTATTTGTTATTGGTCAAGTACATTTATGTGATTCATGTTATTTGGATAATTTGATCAATATATTAGCTGATTTTTTGAGTGAATAACATACAATGATCTTAATTGGGATGAGTTAGTATGGCTTTTGGTTAGTTGTAATAAAGAAAATGTAAAAACTGTGCTTATATTGTAGTTATTCTGATTCTAAAACAAATCAAGCACTGAACAAGTGAGTTTAAAGGAAACAGTTAATTACTTGAAATCATGTCAGTTTACATGATAGTCTGTGACAAATTATTGTACAAGTCAAATTGCTCCTGATTAAAAGAATGTAGGTCTTTATAATAGGGGCCATTGGTAAGGACTTTGAGATTGATTGAAGGTTTGTGATTAGGGTGGATAGACATTAATAGACATAGGATGAAAATTTTGAAACAAATTGATTGTTTTACATGAAGTTATTTCCAAAGAATGGGGAAGCTATCAGGTTGGAATGCTGTTTGGCTAGTTAATAATGCAGATTCAAGTGTTTGTTTTAGACCCGTCATCAGGAAATAACACACAGACTAAAAATTTTGACCATATTGGTGATCAATATCGGAAAAAACCTGGCAATTCTGAAGGTGCGAACATGCACGGATTTTAGCAATAATCTTCCATATGTGAGAAGCAACTGTCGACTTATCAAAAGGTCACGATCGTAAGCTGATCTGACCTAGGTTGGCTCAACTGATGCCTAGGGCAATAAAAGACACCATCGTTCTCACATCGGACACCAGACATGTAGTGTGTTGTTTTTGCTTCCCTTTGGCACATTAGAAGAGCTCTGAGATGCGAGATAAAAACTTCCGGCTGACCTGATGTGGTTATAGGCCTTATTACATAGCACACAATGATTGCCCATATGCCATAACATAATTCTGACAAGTACCTCGGGGAGAGGAAAACACCAACTTGAGAAGGAGAACCATAAAGGCATGTCGGCGGGAGGAGTGTCCACTATCATCAATAATTCAATATGTCACCGTGCCAACGAGATGCTTTAATTAGACTTCTAATTTAGAAAGTGGCTCGTTAGATATTCAAATTGGCCATGACTTTAGGTGGTGTTACTCATACATGTAGATCTTGAGCTTATAAACCAAGGGATGAAAATTGTCTGAACCTGTTTCGGCAACCTACCCCTTTAACCAGTGCTCAAAATCAACATTTTTTCATGGTAACCTAGACAGGCAACCAAAATGATTATTTTTTTTCTTCAAATTTTAGTTTGTAAATGCAAAATATGGTAGCCTGAAAACGTAGATGAAAACAAAAATGACAATGTATCATCTTCTGTAGATTCGTATCTTTCATTTTATCTCCAAGGTTGCAAAAAGACATTTTTTTTATATCCACTCACACAGACAATAAAACAAATTAGAATGTGCAATTGAATACATGTGCAAATATTTGAATTTCAAATAAGCTGCACTTCACACACTTGAACTGTTCAAGTCAGAGCACTGTGAATGTCACATCAAAGTAAAGTAAAGTAATGTCACATCAAAATAAAGTATTTAAAGAAACAAAAACGTTCAAGTCAGAGCACTGTGAATGTCACATCAAAGTAAGTATCTGAAAAAAGCTGGAAATTAAGATTAAAAGACAGGTAAAATTAAGGTATACTGTTTTAAGATTTTGGTTTTTTTTAAAGAGGCATTTGAATTAAATGAAAGTAAAACATAAATTTGTCTTTTTTCTGCCCATTCCTGCTGGTATTTTGCTTGGAAACATACATTTCCCCATAACCTTGTGTTTATCACTAGTATCCCAATCAGGTAACCACATTTTACCATATTTGAATCTTTGGAAATTCAATACAATTTGGGGGGCTAGCCCCAGGCAATTGGACTACCCACCAATTTGCTTAAACCCATATTCTAGCTCACATTATGCTTTGTATTGTGTCTAGAGTAATTTATAAGGTTTGGGAGGAATGGATATACGTTCTCACTTGTGACCACATAATAGTTTAACATCTTCAGTAGACTAGATCTGAGTCCATCAGTGTAGCTGTTATTATGTTCAGATTTGAAGAACATGAAATATTTTCTTTGTGCCTTATATTCCTTGTAGATATTCTTGATGCCTGAAATGTGAAGTTGAATTTCTGCAATGTACATGTACCTAATCAAATTTATCCTACATAACATGGACACCAACTTTGTACTGTAAAGTTAGTACTTAGTTAATGTAATGTAACTGGATATTTGTCTGTTATACATTGGGTGATCAAGGTCATTTAACTCACCAGACACACGGTGTGAAGTACATGCATACTATCTGTTGTAATAAATGCAAGTAATAAGATTGAGATTAATTTAAGCAATAAGATGACACAGTATTGTTTATCTTCGTTAGAGAAAATGATGAAAAACAATAAACAAGTAATTGCATAAAAGTAATTGATGGTAAACATGTGATCTTGTTCCTAATACATGATAGAATCAACTCTTTACCAGCTATGTCATGAATATAAAGAATATGTAACAAGAGTCTTGGTTTCTAACTTGTCACACCAATGGTATCATGTGTTTGTATACAGTTCTGTTGGGTGCATTGCTTCAGTCATTTGTATTGCAGGGTTATTGCACATTGGGATTTGCACGTCAGAAACGGTAAAATGAATGAAATCAGCTTAAATCGTTCACAATGTGAAGATTAGTATAAATAAACACCTGTCATAGAACCTTTGGGTAGAATATGTAGTTTTGGTGAAAATCTGGACAATTAAACTTCAAAATTTACAGTGACGTCGACATGCACAGGCCATTCCAAAATTGTCCAATCAGCCGTTAGCCGAGGGTCGCACAGAGTTTAGCCGTTTAACCAATCAGTGTGCTCCGCTGGTCTTGTGATGGTACACATAACCGCGATTCGCAATTTGAGCAAAATTTAAACTGACGGAAAGAACAA
>JZLH01S0077406.1:1418-20731 GCA_001188425.1 Eucidaris tribuloides | reverse complement strand
ATAATAATAATAATAACAATTATAATAATAATAAAATAATAATAATAATAATAATAATAATATGCAACATGCATGCAAACATGCGCCTGATACAAACGTTTCTACGTGCTGTAAGAATTATACGACTTAAAAACACACAATTTTAGATAGTACTTGTACCAGCCATCGCAATTCCCAGATCCACCCGGGTGAAGCCCGGTAGCCTCTTGCCACTCCGTTCCCTGAAAATTCGGGAGACATGCCCAATCAGTATTTAATTAGCAAAAGCTCTAGCATTTACTTAATACTGCTACCAGGCCCCACTCAGGTAGCCAATGAGAATGATGGGTGGTTACAAAACATACACATTGAGCATATAGTTCTTTTGCCAGACGGAATTATTGGAAAAGATGAGTTTTAAGGAGTGATCTGAATGTGTCCACAGAAGGGGCTTCACGAATGTGGAAAGGAAGCTGGTTCCAAACAACAGGAGCAAGAACAAAGAAGGCAGGATCGCCGTATTTTGTAATAGTTCAAGGTCCGGGAGACACCTGGAGATGACCATGAAGAAGAAGGAGACGTCTGGTAGAGAAGATGTCGAAATGGAACGAAGCGATAAAAAGTCCTGAATATGCGAAAGGAGCTGGGTTAGATTGTGGACGGCCGTATAGGTTATAGGTAAGAAGAAGAATAACTTTGAAGTGGACACGCTGATGTATCTGCAGCCAGTGAAGGGACCGAATGATAGGAGAGATATGTTCACATTTTTTTAGTGCGAGTAACCAGTCTAACATCAGTGTTCTGTATCCGTTGCAAAGGTGTTGTCTGAAAGCATGGAAGTAACTTCTCAAGTTTATCTTTATTGTCCAATTTGGTGCGTTCACTCTTAATATACAAGTATATACTATACAAATACCAAGCTGAGTAGAAAATAAAGAGACATAATTATAATGAGGACATAATAGGTCGGCAACAATGAATTGTTTCATTCTCTGTATACATGTACTTATACGTATTGATATAATAATGATTATCTGGAGCTATGTTGTATTTATGTATTTTTCTTTTGTTAAAATTCGTGTATTTCCTCTCTGACTGTTATATAACAATATCTTCATATTATATTCTGAAAATCATTTATAAGTCAAAAATATTATACACGTAGTTATTAAAAACATCAATATTTACTCACAAATGTTTCAAATACGTCATTCCAGCAAACGCATTGGGCGTGACGTTGCCAATCTGATTGGATGAAAGGTTCCTGCAACATGCAAAAGATAAAGAGCCTGATCGGTTAAAGTGAGCATTGGGGTAAGCATATCAGTTTTATATTCTTATGATGTAATCATTGCCAGATCTTTCATTGATATCTAAAGTTACCAAAATCCATATTTGTTTATTCGGTAAGGTTTCGAAAGTGACTGGAATGACTCACTTTTGAATAGGGGTGTTAAACACTGCTGTCACGGACGGACATTTTTTGAGAAATATTGATTTGGTTCTGTTTTGACAATCATTAGATTGTCTTACGATTTGTTTGCAGGTAATTATAGATCAACACCAGGTTTTGCTAAAAAACAGAAAATAATTTTGAAATATTTGTAGAAGAATGGTCATACCGCATTGTTAAATTCATATTTATGCAAATTTGTCCGTCCGTAACAGAAAGAAAATTTAAAAGTTTTTTGTTGTATTGCTGGAGCAATAAAGTTAAACACAAACATGCTGAGCTATCTCACTAGCAAAAGACCTACAATGTGTTTGTATGAAACCCAGGTCAACAAAATATTGATATACTAAATTTGAATTTCAAAATTGTCATGGACGAACAAAATTTTGTCACGGATAGACACTGCATTATACTGCAATGGTGCATGTAGGGGATTTCTAATTCAATGATTTTTAAAAATGTGTTTTATCAATTTGGGGGAGATATTTCATCACATAAATCCAATAAATGGTATTGTGATTCATAAATATACCCAAAATACCCCCCTCCACCACCGCCACACTCGCACACGAGTATTTTTATGCCCCCGCAGACGAAGTCTCGAGAGGGCAGCGTTGCACCTGTCCATCCGTCCGTCCGTCCATCCCCCTAATTAGTTTCCGCATGATAACTTTAAACATGGCGGATTTTAAATATTTTTGGTGTGTTGGTAGATCACACTAAAATACAGGATAAGGGCCATTCTTTGAAAAGTAAAACAAATTGTCAAAAACTGAAGTTTGTTCTTTGAAATTTTCAGTTGCATATTCATGCAAAGCATAATCCAAAGTTACTTGAATGATATTTTTTCTTTGAAAAAAAGTCCATATTTATGCTAATTTGCCTAAATTTACATAACTATGTGTTATAATGTAAATATTAAGCATTTTTCCTCTTAAATAGATTGGTGAAAAGGTGAGTGTAACAACTTTCTTTCTGAAGATCGATGTGGTCATATGTTTGTCCACACCCATTCAAACTAATACCACCTAAAAAGAATAGTTTTTGTTCTTTCATGAATGAGTAATTAACAAAACAAATTAATCAACTTTAAATGTCACACACGTGACAGGAAAACATGATGAGTTTTTCCCAGCAGAAAACTACTGTCTTAATAATATTTATTTTTTGTGTCAAAAGCTAGTTTGGTTGTGTCTAACTTTACACCAAATATGAGTACCATAAATTGTCATTCTTAATTAATAACGAGCAAATTAATTGGTCACACACGTGACGATGTTGTCATACTTGTTTTGTTTGGGTATGTTGCAGAGAAGCTACAGGGCATATGTAGTCTCAGTTCTAGACCATGCAACTTTTTGACCTCCATAGTACACTTACTCTCTGACTATTTTACCTTCAGAGATACTTACTTTGCCTTAAATCAAGACTCTTGTATTATTCAAAGCAGTTGACTGAAGACAGTAGTTTCCTTATCAATAAAACAGACAGGTTAATGTACATGTACATGTCTGGAAGCCAGACTACGGCATGTGTTGCCTTTAGAACAGTTTCATAATAAATGCAAAATTTTATGCATGCCATTCTGTTCTGACAAAGGTTCTCTTTTAGCAACTCTGACAGCTTTCAGCATGCTTGCCACACATAGCAAGCAACTAATGTATGCATATTGGCATTTTTGGATTCTGAATAAATCGTCTTCATATGAACAGGTGGGTAAGTATTTTGAAGAAAAATATCCATAAATTTCAATACATTATGAAAAATGTAGATGTACAGGTGTGCATTTATCTTGGTTCATAAATTAGTAAAATGTCAAAAAAAAATTTTTTAAAAAAAGTATGAAGGCAGCCATATAATGGCAGAATATAAGGGCATCAAGTGATAATTTTCAGGCCTGTAGCTCGAGTGTTTCCAGATTTTTTCGGCCAAAATTAACCATGAATGTACATGTATGCTTAAAAAAGAAAAAAAAAAAAAAATACATATACACTTCACACACGTGACAACACCAATGTCACACCTGACGAACAATTCATCACATAAATAAAATACATTAAAAATACTTTGTGAGAGATAAATAATAATTTATTGTAATTCTTCCTATTTACTAACCACTATAAGTATAAGTCTGCCCAGAATTATCAAAACATTGTAGAGTTGACAAATTCACAGGAGTTTGCAATTAAATTTTCTAAGTATGAAAATATCCTTCCGTGTGAATCACACACGTGACAAACTTATTTGATCCTCTGACCCTAAATAGGATATATTTAACATAACATTAAATATTTTCTCTTGATCACTTATTACATATATAAGGATTAATTTACATTCAAAACCAATGTACTGCAAGGCCTTTGAATTACAGAGATACATTTTGGCAATGTAGCTATTTTGGTCAACACACAGTGACAAATGAATGGCCCATATAAATGTCGAATTGGATCCGCAGATGAAAGGTCAAAGGTCACAGCTCACTATATATGCAAATTGGTTTCAGGACGATTATGAAGATAACTTAAGACATATTTGATGACACAAAAATATTGGTCACGTTTGAATTTGGAGTTTACAGGTTAAAGGTCACAGTTCATGCAAATTGGTTTTCACATGAGCCATAAGAAATGCTTACTCCAGGGGCATCCGTGTCCTGTGGACACAAAAAATTCTAGTTTTAACTTAAAAATGTAACTTTCTTGAGCCATATTTTGCATGTACGTACAAAAAATGAAAGCAACTACCAAATAACTTTCATTTTCAATAGGGATGTTGTCCGTCCGTGACACAAAATGTCCATCCGTGACTTTGAAAATGTCCGTCCTTGACAAAAGTTTTTGCCCCTCTAGCAAAAGGTACAGCTTGCTAGTCAGGGAAGTCAACTTATTAGACTAACATCTGCAATGAAAAGAAATTGTCAGCATTGTTTCGTCCAGATAGAAACAACAAAAGATCACTGATAAGTGAAGAAACCCATTTTAATCCTGTCCGTCTGTGACATCGAATATTTAATAGATTCTATCTTTAGTAGTTAACCATGGCAACGAAATTCTATCAACATTTAACACTTCCGGTGATATTTTACAATGAACCATACACAAGCTCGACACATTTTACTAGTCTTAATTGTAAAAAGCCTTTAAACTTTCAAAATTTGTTAAATACCACGCTTTGCGCCGAAAAATGGAAGATTATATTTCTTTAGAAGTATTTTTATGTGAAGTTTAATGATTTTGTAGTGCCTAGATGACACTTCTTTTTAAACATACTATTGCATTTCGTTTTATGACTTTGCAAGTTGTCAAAATTGTTGCGGAGCAAAACGATATGGTTGTCCCCAATATTTTCTTTGGGAGTGACTGCTTACCCCCCCCCCCCCCGTCCCCCGGATTGACGCCCCTGGGCATAATGGCAAGGTTATAAGCGTAACCATGGGGAAATGATATTATAAACCATTTATCGCTTACAATACTACCAGAGAAGATAGGCCAGCAAACGCGTTGAGATCGAAGTTTAAAATCTGGTTTCCTGACAGGTCCCTGTATTGATTAAAGGAATGACAAGAACAAACATTTCGTAATCCTATTAATAATTAAAGAACATGACCACAAATGATCACAGATAACTTAAATTCAACATCATTTCTTAGCGTTATTTTTCTGTGATGTTATAATTAATTTATAATTAACTTAACTTATTATTATTGACTCTGGTCGACCTTTCCTAAATGACAAATATCAACGTGAATGGGTATTAAGAATTTAAAGTTATTAAATAATATCCAATGGTTTGCATGCCACATTGTGTAAATACACTGGTATATACCAAAAACACCATCGAAAAACCTTTAGCAAAGCATTGGAGCTAGAAACATAGTTTTAGTGGAACAGTGACCGTTAGACTTTGATTCGAATTATTGTCTTCTATACACTACACACAAAAAATGCTAGAATAGAACTACACTAAACGGCATTTGTTTTTGTGCGTATTTGTCAAATTCTGGGTAATTACTGATCTTCAGATTCCACATTCATGTCCGTTATAGTCTAAGAACATGAGTGATGTTTTGCTGTGCTGCTTCAGGGGTGAATATGAGATTCCCTGTCTTCAAACTGGATTCTGTAGAATGTACTTGTGAGTCTTCATGTGTCAATTGTGTATCTCTCTTTTCACAATGATACGTTTATACATAAATTTGCTATATTCGTGCAAACGTGCAGCTTCAGATCAAAATATTTTATTTCAAGTTATCTTTTTCAATTCAATGGCAGGAGAGGAGTTTAAGGGCAGCGGTTAAAGATATAAGGAGAACATTTTCTGACATCGTATCATGTACACATAGTGGTATTCTTCTCTTTAAAAATTGATTATAATCACACAATACTCATGAAATGGGAAGAGAATATAAACTCACAGCCATTTCAAATCGGAGAATCCATCAAATTCACTGCTATTAAGAGTGTAGGCTGAGAAATTCAGAAGGGTTCTAAAAAATAAGAAATGAAAAAAAAAACGAAATTATAAAGTATTATCAAATAATAATCTGTACAGAAACATACTACGTTTTTATTTTTTTTTAAACCTGTTTGTTGCATTGAAAAAAATACGATTTTTTTTCCAACTATTGTACATGAGTTGGAACACTTATCAATGTGATGCCACATGAAACGTTTGGGCATAATTTTATGCAATAACCTATTATGTTTGGTACTGTTTTGTGGTATGTATAAGATATGTCAAATCGATCTTATCCATTGCCAGTGGCGTAACTACGGGGGGGGGGCACGGGGGAACGTCCCCCCCCCCCCCCAAATCGGCCGGCAAAAAAAAGAAGGAAAAAAGAAAAGGAAGGAAAAGAAAAATGAAACTGATAGGATCCGAGCTAGAAATTGTGCTTATAGTGTACCATTTGAAATAGACATTCAGCGTTAGTACTACTCGTTTTTTTAACTTTACTTACAACTGTTTATTCAATAATTTTGTTGTATTTGTTCTGGTTCTGGTTCTGGTCATGTAGGCCCCCTACTGCGTAAACTCCGCTGGATGTAACATGCAGGCGCAAGTCGACTGAGCAAATTTTGATATTAATTTTGAAAGTAAATACGTTAGTTTGAACTTATTCAAAGCGGTAGTATAGGTTTGTGCATTAATGTAGATATTCAGGCGTTTCCATGCACATTATTAATCGTGTTAGACTGAGAATATTCCCCCTCCCCCCTCCGTGGAATCATTTCCCCCTTCAAAATCTGTCGCTCGTAAAATTACTTCTGTTATTGACCACCGATAGCGCACGCAAATTTTCAGATACACTTATCAAAATCAAACAATTTGTGCAGGATTTTCTCCAAAATTCATCACTCACGTGACACACCTTTTGCGTGTGCGCCATTTTGCATTCCTGTAAAATTCAGTTTCGCCACTGAGTGCCCTTGACCCTTATAACGCATTTAATTCAAATCGGATAAAGGAGTTATATGACCTGAAATAACACTTGCATAATTCTGTGTGTGTGCACATTGCAGTATTCAATACTTCGAATTACCAGGACCGAAGCCGTGGGGAGGGGGTGCGTTCAAAATAACGTACATGTAGCCTATTTCTATAATAGGTTTTTGATTATTCTTAAATGAAGGCCCAAAATTTCACGAAACAGTGATGACAGGGGTCAAAATAGTCTCATAAAAGCGCCTGAACCCATAAGATTCGGGGGCTCCGCCCCCTGACCCCCCGACATATTACCGACCGCCATGTTTTGAAAATCATCTGCTATCATCAGTTTATAATACATACATGTACATTTATACCGTGGAAGTGCCAAATAGTTCGTTAGTGGGGTGGAGGGTGGGGGTTGTTTTGTTTTGTTTTGTTTTATTGTTGTCGACTGTAACTGTCCATTTTGAAAAACAAAAGTGTTATCAAAAGGTCACAATAAGCTTATAAAACCGATCAAACTCATGTTCGACCTTCAGCTACAGGGGGATCCGCCCCCCTGACCCACGACAATCACCACTACGTTTGAAAAAATGACAAGCTTTCGGCATTTCAGACTACAAAATTCATACCTTCGAATGAAGTTACAAGAATTTTGGAAACTGCAGTGGTTTAGTTATTGTCGACTGTCCATTTCAAAGAAAAATAGTGTAAGCAGAGAGACAAAATATCCTTATAAAACTGCGATGAGTGTCAGGGGGCGGAACCCCGTGACGCCTACCTATGACGGGGACCCGACTTGGAATTCTATAAAGTGGGCCCCTGAAAACCATCCATTAGGATGGTCAGCCCTTTCCCATGTCATACACGAAGGTCTGTTTTCTTGACTTATACGCACCACTCCTTTGAAATATCATAGCTACTGCAAAACACATTTTCCGTCTTGGAATTTCAAACTTTTCCAAACCGCTTGCTCGCTACGCTCGCTCGCGGAATTGCCTTTTCACCATTAATGACATACCTTCTAACAATATTCCCTATATAAAATGAAACTGCTTAAGCCGCGAGCTTCAGGGAGCGGAGCTCCGTTACTCCCACCCGGGACGCGAAATTGTTTTTCCCACGACATTGACGAAATAAACCACTGCAAAAACAAAACCGTAGTGCGGGATTCGAACCCGGGTCAAAACGCGCTATCAATACAGCGAGCTATCCAATGTAGCCACACAAAACGACTCGACAGTTGACGTCTTCTTTAGCAATATATACCAACGGTTTCGAAAGTGCGAGACGTTAAAACCGTAGTGAAAGTACGCATGCGCCGTGCGAGAAAATCTCGTGGGAATAAAGATTTAGCACCCGGGACGGGGACCCTACTTGGAATTCTATAAGGTGGGCCCCTGGAACCTATCAATTCGGGTGGCTGTCCTCCCCCCCCCCCCCTTCGTCAAAAGTCCATTTTTTTATATTTATACGCACCCTCTCCTTTGAGATATCCTGGCTAGGGGCCTGCAAAACGCATTTTCCGTCTTAGAATTTCAAAGTTTTCCAAACCGCTCGCTCGCTACGCTCGCTCGCGGAATTGCCTTTCACCACTAATGACATACATACAAACATAATGATTTATAAATTAAGCCTATACATTAAAAACGGCGTTGTTTTATTACAAAATTATTGAATGGGGCACATTTTAACACAAAAATAGCAACAACAACAACAACAAAACTTAACAGGGGTACCCCTATCCCCGCCCCTATCGCACGCTTAGCGTTCGCAGCGCTTAAAAACCACCATCTGAAAATGCAATTTTGGCTGAGCGACTGGGTGACCCCCCCCCCCCCAATTAGCCTCTGTCCATTGCAAACTAAGAATGAGATATCTCGGGCTGTAGTCTATAGAAAAGGTGTGTTATATCAAAATCAAATCGTCTTCAACGTAAACATGACTAAGAATATGACTGAGCAAATTCGTACTTAACGTAACACAAGCATCGCTGACTCGACAGAGACAGCCGTGCTTCCACACGGCGTCTGGTCAGGTTATCACTCAACAAACTCGAAATTTGGTGCGTTTAGAATCTATAATGCTCATTACTTGTTTATAAACTTTTAGAAGGAATATTTGTAACGTTCCAATGACAAAAACAACAAGTTTGCATGTGGATTTAAGAGGGTTAACATGGAATATTGAATAATGCACTCACAGTCTGAAGAGATCTGGAAATGTCGTCATGTTGAATGGCAGAGGGAAACTTGAAATGCCATTGAGATTTCTGAAAAGAGGAGGAATAAGAAGAATGAAGTCAAGCAAAGAACGATAGCATAGCGCTTTGTGTTTTTTTTTCAGTGTGATGTTATTATAATTATGGTTTTGGAGAGGGCCGCATATCAAACGAATAATAATTTGATTGGTTTTAAGAGTGAAACGAACCTACAAATCTATCTGCTTTCAAAGAATGCAATATAATAACAGAAAGAAAATGGTATGCGGAACTTTAATAAGGGTGTGATTTTTTTTTAAGTTTCATCCATACTGTGGAAAACCCATTTAAAGAATTGTCGAACTTTGCTATCTGACATATCTGACAGTGTTTGAATGGACAAATAAACAACCTAGAACACAAAAGTTCGGACAGTTATGCTGTCACTAGTACAATATGTGCAGATACTAATTGGCACATTAATTATTCTCAGCCGATAGGAAATTCTGCAACACAGCAGTCTATGGGGGAAAGCTGGAATGGTCTCTCAATGATTTTCACTTCTTTAAAGCACTTAATGATCGTTTTAAACTGCAGTTTTTTCAGGGCTTCATTTTTAGATCGTATCAGAGACACCGGTAGCATGGGGAATCATGTAGCTCAGATTTGTTTAACTGGAAACATTGTTATACGATGCCTTTAAGTTGGTAACTTCATCACCGTGACTTTTCGCGATGCCTAGTATGGAAAACTCCCCATTAGTTTTCTACACAGATTTTCACTTATTGCTTATTTGTCAAACATCTAATTACCACCTGCTCTTTATTCAAATATTCTACGGCTGAATTTACCGCAAGTCTTATTGTTTTCACTGATCACGTGACATCTTAGAAAAATTAGAAATTGGGAAAAATATGTCTTAAAACTGCAGAGTTCTTTATGGTAGTTGTGTTTGTTGATAAAATAAATCTAAAAACCAGAAAATAAAAAAACAACACAAATTTTCAGTTTCCAAGGGCCCAGGAAATATTACAACATACACAAGTAAAGTTATTTTGCAATCAAAGTGACTTTTACGCTACCTTATCTTACATTCTTAAAACATGTGCGCTATTTTTCCATATGATCTTGCTAGCAGGGCGTAACCCTCTGGAGTTTTGCTTTCTAGAGTGTTTATTTATCCATACAGGCATTCAGACATCAAAGATTGACCCTTAAACTCCACAATGTTTTGCGACGTCTTTAAGCCCAAGATTTTCATTGGTTTGTAGGTCTAACGCACTTTTTATTTAGTCAACCAAATATATAGCGAAATGTGAGCGAGTTGTCCTAAAGAAAATTTACACACTTAAAATGGCAATTCCAGGTCCATGACAAGTTGCTTTGTATAGGTGCAGAAAAATGAGGAAAAATCCGTGACAGTTAAAGAAAATCGGACAAATTATAAGAGTTCAGATATTTTTTAAACTTCCAAATATCATTGCCAAATTGATAACGCTGTGGTATGCACTGTGAAAAAAACTATATTTGTTTCCCACCCAAAATATCTCTGAAATTTCATTTTCTGGAATCTTTATGCTAAACACACCCTTTTCATGTGAAAAAAACCTCAATGCAAAATGTGCTATTCTGAATATCCGTGGGGAACAAAGATTGAGAAAATTAAAATTTATCTGTGTACCAAACAAATGGAGGATTGCTCTTATATAACAATACAATGTTGCCAATTTGTAATGATCGCAGGAATTTTCAAAAAATAATCTTATTTAAAAGAAAAATGACCGAGTTTTCTTTAGATTTCACGGATCTGCTTTCATAATCACGCTCCGTCTATTCGAAGCAACATTCTTTAAGCCTTTTATTCATCTTGAAGGATATATCAACTGATAATCGAGTACTATCTGATTTGGCAGGTACTGGGCGATACCATCAGCTTCTAGATCAGTCTAGGACAGTGTATAATCTCATTTGCAACCCTTCCATAACATAACAAAACATTAGGCCTATTCACGTCCTTAGGATATTTATTCATGTCCTTAGGATATTTATAAAGGACTTGCCTGTGAAATCCGAAGATCATAAATTATTTACATTTCGAAAAATGTGCAAAAACCAATAGTTGTCCAGTGTACGTTCTAGGCACACGGTTTCAGATATCACTTCAGGCCTATTACAGTAGTACTAATGAATGTGCAGTGCTTACAGGATTTGAATTGACAAACTTTCGTTTACACCACTTTTCGTTCCTCCACTGTCCCAGCAGTAAGTTCCACCGTGTACATGATCACAATCTGCTTGCTCTACAACAACAAAAACATACGACACCTTCTTTTAAATTACAGTATAATTATGCCTAAAGCTATACCAAAGATCACAGTAAAAACCCTGTTTAAAATATTTTAAGAAACTGCTTATCGTTGTTTAAGCCTGTCACTCTGACAGTTTTTTTTTCAAACAGCGATGATTGTGGAATCCGTCTTTTAAACAATATTGGTTAAAATTTGAACAATGTTGTTAGAGTGACAGACTAATGATAGGCTAACATTGTGAAGCAGCAATTAAAAAAAAATTGTCAAACTTTGATATCTGAGCTTATAAAGTAGTGTCTGAATGGACAAATAAACATCCTAGAATACAAAAGTTTGGAAATTTATGTTGCCACTGGCAAGATATGAATGACTAAACAATTAATACTCGGGGCGAGTAAAAAATAGCCTAGATCTACACACAGTAAGTCTATGGGAGGAAATGTGCAGGTGAATCCAGTCAACTTACGATTTTCACTTTTTTAAAGCACTAAATAATCATTTTGAAATACAATTTTCTCAGGGGTTCATTTTTAGACCTTATTAAAGACACTGGTAACTGGTAGCATGGAGAATCACGTAGCTCAGTTTTTTTAACTGTGGTAAATGTTAGTCAGTGGCTTGAAACAACGGTAAGCTGTTGTTTAAAATATTTTAAATGAAACAGCGAAACAAACTACGCATGATGCAACTTGTCTTTAAACATTTGGTAATGCACCATACACCATTTTGCTACAGCATTATTTATGGTATACGAAGCTACGATTTTTTTTAACCTTATCATTGGACACCGAAAATTCCTTTAATATTATTTTAGAGTAGAGCTCTCTTTCGAGCTGTCAACCCTTTGCACGCGAATGCTGCAATTTTGCCATTCGTACAATTAAATTCAACAATCGTCATTACGTTTGTACTAGAAAAACTTACAATTAGCCATAATGCTCCAGCAACATCTGTAGAATAATTACCAGGACCAACAGTGCAATAAGGAAATCAATATTTAAAGAATATATCAAAATCACGATCAATATTATTATCCCCTCAGAATTAATTCAGCGTGCAAAGAGTTAAAAACATAACATAAATCAACAAACGAAAATTTGGCTGTTATTGGGATATCACCTTTCAAATCATCATTGCATTCTTAAAGATTCATTTTATCGAAAATAAAAGTAATGATCTTACCGCATACTTCTTCATCATTATTGAGCGGGCAGTCACTGAACCCATTGCATACGGATATCAGATCAATTGTTTTGTTTGGTCCGCAAGAGAATTGTTCATCGACTTGTATTGGTCCAACCGTAACAGGCTCTATTAGCAAAATCGAAATTCAGTTATCAAACTTAAACAACCTGTCATGGCCCTGGGAAGCGGAGGTGCAGAAAGACGTGTATGTCTATTTTTCTTCAAATTTGGCCGCACAGCGAAAAAAATTTTGGCGGCGAAAAAATTGTTTGGCAGCGGAAATTTTCCGCCGACACCACCCGCCCCCCCCTCCACACAACCATCCACACTACGATTTTTCAGCGTGTGATTTGGTGGAAAACTGTTTTGGGCGCCGAAAAAAATTTTGGGGCTGCGAAAATGTTTCCGCCGACACACCACCACGCCCCCCCCCCCCGCCATGACGACTTTTCAGCTTGTTGATTTGGCCGTGAAAAAATTTTTTTGCAATTTTGGCCGCGAAAATACATATCTCTGCACCGCCGGTGAAAATATCGTTCCCACGGCCCTGCAACCTGATTGACTTTTCAGCTGTTGATTTGGCCGTGAAAAATGTATTTGGCCGCGAATTTTTTTGGGGGCCGCGAAAATTTTCCGCCGACCACCCCCCCCCCCACCTGAGCGACTTTTCAGCTGTTTATTTGACCGCGGAAAATTTTTGGGGCCGCGAAAATATATATCTCTGCACCGCCGGTGATATATCAAGGTTCCCAGGGCCCTGCAACCTGTATAGATTGTACACAACCTGGTTAATATGTGAAATGATCAGATCGTTATTCAACAGTTAAAACAAGTCTTTAAAGTTTGAAGCGACAATGTTTAATTTCTAATAATTGAACAGCTGTTTAATCTTTTCTAATAATTATCTTTTAATCTTTTAAACATTACCTGATCAGTTTATGTAAACTCCTCAAAAAAGTTTGGAAATCTGAGTTTGATCGGTTATATCTCCCATTTCATAGAAATGATCAACGCAAGCTTGGTATCAATGGAAAGATTATTTAATTTTCTTTAAAATAATACCCCACTTGTTATGATTATGCCATCAGGGAAGGGGCAGTATCTCAAAATGTGGTGTAAAGTGTAAATTGAAAAGCTGCAAAATGACCAAAGTTCGGTTAGTCACCCAATTTTTGTTGTTAATAATAAGTGAGTTTTCCATTGTCTCTTTGGTTGTTATATACGCTCTAATGTGAACATTGACATGGATTGAAGAACCACGTGCAAAATAAGCAAGCAACATCAACAAAAAGTGAAAAAAAAAACATGTATGGGCATTAAAAAATGGACATAAGACATTTAATCTCACGGACCTTTCACCACATTAACACCACAAAGTGAAAAAAGGTGTCAGGAGCTTGATTTACATGGATTTTCTCAGAGAGAGGGTATCACAAGAATAGACTATCCTGCATGCAGCCCAAACCTCAACCCCATTGAACATTTGTGGGATCAACTTGGCCGGGCTGTAGGGAAGAGATTCGCAAATGCAACGACATTGGCAGGTTTGCGTTAATTACTGATTGACGAGTGGAATACCAACCCACAGAAACGAATCACAAAGCTCATCAACCTCATGTGGAAGTGGTGCCAGGCGGTAGTGCAGGTTCGTGGGTCTTCCACCCGATACTGAACTCTGATCATGATATTAAAATCAATGAACATTCATGAAATCAAAGATCCATGGGAAGATAAACATGAAAATTCATGCAAATCAAGCCCTTAATACTTTTTTATCACTTTGTTGTGTTAATGTGATGAGAGTGAATGTATGTGAGATTAAATGCCTTATATCCAGTTTTTAAATGTGTATACATGTTTGTTTATTTGGTTATTTCACTTTTTGTTGTTGTTGTTTGCTTACTTGTGCAGGTGTTTCTTTCAATCCATGTCAATGTTCACATTAGAGTGCATAACAACCAAAGAGACATTGAAAAATTCACTTATCAACAACAACAACAATTGGGTGTTTTACCGAACATTGGTCATTTTGCAGCTTTTCAATTTACACTTTACACCAAATTTTAAGACACTGCCCTTTCCCTGGTTGCATAATCATAAAAACTAGGGTATCATTTTAAAGCTTGCATTGATTATTACTACAAAACGGGAGATATAATCGATTAAACTCAGATTTCCAAACTTTTTTTGAGGAGTTTATATATATAAGACTAAATGCGAGGACGTATAAAAATGAAATAGAAATGAGATAAAAAAAAAATACTGAAACCAGAGAATAATGACACCGTAGACATTCGCAGGCTCAGATCAAACTCAGATTTCCAAACTTTTTTTGAGGAGTTTAGTTTACCAGGTTGTATATATTTTATTCAGCGTTTTGTTGCGTATACATTCACCATGACATTTACAGGGGTATATTGCCATGTTGTCGGTAGTATCAAGGTAAATGATGAGAGTAAAAGGAAAGAAATCCAGATTCAATCCCAAATCGTACAAAATTAAAACAAATACTATAAAATTCATATCAGGAAATGGTAGCATTAACATTTCACTTTTATGTGGTATATTCAAGTTCAATCAGACTTTATTTCCATCAAAATAAACAAAGGGTAAAACATATTACACAACATTCATTTTCATTTTCTGGTCATTAATGATGATAATTATAATAACAACGATAATAATAATCATGATAATGATAATGAGGATAATGATGATGATGATGATAATAATAATAATTATAATAATAATAATAATAATAATAATAATAATAATAATAATAATAATAATAATAATTCTACTACTACTACTACTACTACTACTACTACTACTACTACTAATAATAATAATAATAACACATATATTATTCAAATATGTACGGCCATGAGAGGCTCTAGTTAAATCTATGGGCCCCGAGGTGAATGACGCCAATAGTATACAAATAATGCACATCACTGAGGGCATTAGTTAATATATCGACACGAGGTAACTGTGGAACAGTCTGAAAACACACGAGGCGATAGCCGAGTGTTTTGGACTGTTTCGCAGTTACGAGAGTGTAGATTTTTTAACTAATGCCGAAAGAATGATGTGCATTATTTGTTTTATAAAATGGTCTCGTACGTCCTTGTCATTTGATAACAATGGAAAACCTGATGTAACGGTACGGTTAGACTCGTTAGACCCGAGACAACCCCGAGTCCTGACCTACGTTTAGACATAGGTCTACTGCATTCATAGTATTCTTAATGACGTGAAACTGTAACGTTAGCCGTTGGCATTCGTCAACAATCAAATTCCTAGGCCGGAATTACTCGATATAAAAATTTGAAGGGGCCACTTCAAAGGCAAATCTTAAGTTGCACGTTTTTAATTCTACTCACAGAGTCGCGACGCGCAGGCAGGTAACGAAACTCACCTAACAACAAGTTAGACCGTACGGTACGGCACCTCGAATGAACCTTGTCGAAGGCAATCTGTGCTGGGAAGTCGATTGATTTTATGCTTCAAATTTTCAGAAACCGAAGTAAGCCTTGGTTTAGTGGTGAATGCATCGTTCCGCTAAACAATTCCTGTATTTCTTCATTTGACAGCAATCGGCGTTGGCGCAATATTTTGAGTGGTGTTTTAGCGATCGCCGTACACACCGTACACGTACCTACACCTACACGTACACGCGCATGATCCTGCCGCCGGTGCGTATTCGCGCAGTTACTAATGATCGACCGCCGACAGCTAGCGCGCACGGACGATTAATGTATGGAAACCACAGCGGTCATTAGTACCGGTCATTTATCACCGGTCATTATCACTGTCATTAGCAAATTTTGCCATTAGGTAAAATAAAAGACTGGTCACGTGATAGTCTCAACCAATCATTTGATTAGGACGTACGGTGACCATTTATAATACTAGTTACTAAAATAGTAACTGCAGTTACCGAATGACGGCCGTACATATTTGTTTTATAAACTACATTCATATATTCATTGTTTATTGATTGGTTAAAAGATTTTAATAAATGTATGCAATTTAAACTTTAAAGTTAACGTTATGCCCAGTCACACAGTCGCTTACGTTAAGTTACGTCCGCCGCGGAGAGATAAGTAGACGCAGCGTGGACGCAGGCATCCGCAGGCATCCGCAGGGTCGTAAGTAGACAACTCTTCGTAACTGATCCGCAGTGAGACGCAGAGTTACGGCGCCAGCCTGCGAAATTTGAAATTTTCAAAATTTCGCAGGGAGTCGCCACGGATACTGACTTACGCAAGTAACCGTAACTAAACGCTAACTAAACGTAACTATCCGTAAGTGAACGTAAACTATCCGTAGCTTGGACGCAGATCATCCAGGAAAATTTTTACGTCGCGTCCATTTGCGTTCATTTGCGGTCCACCTAAGTATTCGCAATTACCCGCAGTACTCGTATCAAAACACTTACTCCGCTTACGGACAGGTACGGATGCCGCGGACAATTGCGTACTTTTCCGCATCGGAGTCCCGCAACCACCGTCCTGCCTCGCAACCCGGTTGGGCCTGCATCAGCTGGTGGGGGGTTGAAGACAGAGCATTCCTCCTGCATCACTGGCTTATCTTGGGGATCTGTTGTCCTTGTTCCTCTTCATCCTTCCTCTACCACCTTGCTTTTTTGGCGGAAACTTTGAACCATAACAAGCAGAAATTGGAAAGGTGTTTTCTCCGTAAAGGTAAAAACTACACCGGTTGAGCAGAAATGGTCAGAAAAACAACCTTCATAATTATACAAAAATAATGTTTGAATAATGATAATAAGCAACAACAACGAACAACAACAACAATAACAATAATAGTAATAATAATAATAATAATAATGATAATAATAATAATAGTAATAATAATAAAACAATAATAATAATAATAATAATAATAATAAAGATAATAATGATAATAATGTTATCATTATATTATTCGTTAATTTTCAATAATTATTTTTATTCATAATGATTTCTTTTGTTCAAAAATAGACGTACAAAATTTGGAATGTCAGCAGTCGGCAAGATATTGACGAATGACACAGCTCTAAAAATTAGTGCAATCAGCTTTTTTCATGGGAGTATATATTGCAAAAATAATACTCCAATGAAAGAAGCTGATTGCACTAATTTCAAAGCTGTGTCATAAGTGGTGTGTGCAGTGTCAGCAAATAACTCAAATATATTTTACAGGAAATGCGTCACTTTGTCGCAAGGAAAATGTTAGTTATGTTGTGTAATGCGTTCATTCTTCTTCATATTATGTATGGACTAGAAGTGCGGGGTGCTGTAAAAAAGGGAATTCTGAATCCTGTTTCAAAATGATGTTGTTCTTCAAGTAATCAAAGCACTGTGTATTCTCTTTAATTAAAGATTATCTGATTTATACTATGTATATCTTGATTTAAAATTATTCAATATGGAATTAAATATCTTTATATGTAATTATTGTATCCTGTGGATAGTCCTTCCTCTTCCTCTTCCCTTCCACTTTTTTATTTGTTTGAAACTTGTCTTAATTTTCTACTTCTTTGGTTGGTTTCGCATATCAGAATCATTTCATATAATGTACTAGCAAACCATAATATTTCTTCATTTATTTACGAAACCTAAGAAGTATAAGCTTGCTTTTGACTTAGGTTCCACGACTTTTGGTTTGCCTTGTATTTTATTCTTCCATATAATTATAGTGCTTAAATAAATGTTTTGAAACGAACACTGCTTAACTGTATTATTTTATATCGATTCAGTCTTCATATGTGATGTTATTCATTCATTTCTTTTTCACAAGTGGAAATAAATTCATTTCATTCATTTCATTTCGTAACAATCGAAGCTATCCATAAGTATCCGCAACTCTCCGTAAATATCCGTAACTTCTCGCAAGTGTTCAAAAGTATCCGGAAGTATACGCAAGTCGAAAGAACAAATAACGTATCAACTCGTAAGATTTCCGCAGGTGGACGCAAGTATCCTCATCTGGTGGTATCTATCCGTATCGCCCGCATCTTTTCCTGTATATTTGTAAAAAATTCTGGGTGACGGAATGGGATCCCGCGGGAGTCCGCAGGAAAATTGAATTATTGGACGCAACAGTGACGCAGAGCACTGTGTGACTGGGGCATTAGGTCCAAATGTCACTATTCACCAATTAACTACATGTAAATAACGACTAACGTTGCTTACCGTACAGAACACTTTTGCCGGTTTACGAAGTTTTTTCCACCAAGACATTAACGAAAAAAAAACGCTGTAAAAAACAAAACGGTATCGTGTGATACGAACCGGGTCACACACGCAGTCAGTTCATATCGCTGTGACATGCGCGCTGCATCCATAATGTAGCCACACACAAAGGAACTTGGTGAGTGTTGTGTTCTTTAGCTATAAGTACCCAACAGTTCCGAAGTTTGTGGAATAATAGCGTCGGCGTATGTGTTGCTGACCCGTAGTTCATACATCTGTCAATTTATAGCGAACAATTTAATTTCATTATTCCATCCTAAACATTCACTTGCGATGATGTAGGTTAGACGTCCAGTTCGTCAAGCTATCCGTGACACAAAAATGAGTCAGATATTGTCATTCGCTATACTGTGCAATTCATTCATGTGTAGCCATAGCTGTATAGCTACTGCCACTGCGCATGGAGCGGCAAAGAGATATTATAAAAGTTTATTGTGAAAAAACTAGGACATAATTTAATGAGTAAAACGCATAATATCAAACAGGAATTATCTCTCTCT
>JZLH01S0077380.1:62885-79480 GCA_001188425.1 Eucidaris tribuloides | reverse complement strand
TTTTTTTTTCAAATGTCTTCGTACCACAGAAGCATCGTACAAGTTGAAATAAAATGACCTGTGTTTGGCACACGCGCAAATTGTCACGACGAACTGTGGCTTATTACTAGCAGTGTTGGAGTCGAGTCCACGAGTACCGAGTCCGAATCCGCAGTTAAAAAAAACCTTGTTATTCATTTTATGCTAGGTTCACACTGCCGATCTGTCAACTCGATCAGGCCCGATCAGGCCAATATTGGGCCTGCTCGGTCTAGCTCGGCAAGGTAATCGGGGTCAATCTACCTTCATCGAGGTGATCGACAACGCTCTGGCTCCCTACTCGAATGTTTTTGGCATGTTAAAAATATTCGAGTAGGTAACCAGAACTTTGTCGTTCAAGGCAGACGGACGCCGATCATGGTAGATTAAGCCCGATTACCGGTCGAACTGGACCGAAAAGGTCAAAAATTGGCTTGATCGGGCCTCATCGAGTTGGCAGATCGGCAGTGTGAACCTAGCATTATGAACAATTCTCTGTCCGATGAGAGTTCCGTTTTCTGCATTATAACATAAATACGTCAGTTGCCCGGCAGAAGGGCCCTAGCAAATGTTCCCGGCAAAAGGGCCTTAACATTTAATTGCCTCTAACTTAAAAACCATTGGCTCTTTTCACATGAAATCAAGACCGTGTGATATTTTTAGATCCTTCTGTTAGTCTGTTAAGTGCAAATATCATATAAGGCAATATTTCTCAATTAAGAGAAAATTTACTAATAAGGCCCTTCTGTCGAGAACATATACTAGGGCCCTTCTGCCGGAGAACCGACGAAGAGTATTTACACACATATTGAATAATACAGACGGCAAAAACTACTATTACTGTTTTTTTCTTCCTCGTTCATGCAGCGACAACAACCAAACCCAAACCCGGCTATAAGGGACCGACGATAAAAATTCGTCCTCAGACCCAGCGAGTGGAAGAAGGCAAACGCACCGATCTTTACTGCAAACTCGGAGAAGATCCTCTATCAGGTATATGTAGTATTTGAACGGCCGGTTACAGCCAGGGCTGCCACTCAAAATTTTAATTTTCCCCTACGCCGCATGCGTATTTTCCACTCCAGACACTACTTTTCCCCTACGCCCCAATAGGCCAATTTTTCCCTACGGAGCTATGTCTTCCCCTACAAAAATCCACTTTTCCCCTACGAAGGTACGTTTTCCCCTACAAAATAACCTTAGTAAATGCAAGAGATTTATTTTGAGAAAGTTGACATTGTACACTCATGCTCATAATTATGGAATATTTTGTTGATACTTAAGTTCTTTCTCCTATATCGTCCAAAATTTTCAAGACAAGTGTTTATTTCACAAAAACGCAGTATGTGAAGTAATTTTTGGATTTCCTGAGATGACTAGATTAAAAGGTAAAATAAGTTTGAGTGCAATAACAATTACATATTTATTTTTTTTAATCCACAAAAATCATGAAAAAAGTATTGAATTAAAGTAATTTTTAAAAACAACCCCCCAAACTGATACATTTTTATCTAATGTCACTTATCATTAAATTAACATCAGAATTGTCTGTAACAAGTCTAATAACGCGCGTAACCACCACGTGACTCCAACAACAACAACAACAATACCGCCATTTATAAACACAGGTTCTAGTGTCCAGTCGGACGCTACAAAATGCTCAGCATTCCTGAAATTCTTAGATTATAATTGTTTCACCTGGGGTGAGGAAATATTAATCGCAGATGTACCGTTCACGGAAAAATGGCAACTTCTAAAATGTTTCTAAAATATTCCATAATTATGAGCAAGAGTGTAATCACCTCGATACTGCGGCATGCGCGCGTTACGGTTTTCGTAATTATACGATATGGTGACCAACTTTGACAATGGAATATACCCAAATAATGTCTACAGACGAACATATAGACCTCTATGGGAGTTCGTAGAAAACCTTTGAGGATTTAAGAATATTTTTTTGAAAATCATCAAAAATCCCTACTCTCCCGTACGGAAGGTCATTCTCCCCGTAGGGATTCCCTACTCCCTACGGTTGGCTAAAACTCCCTACGGTAGGGACTTTCCCCTACGAGTGACCTTGGTTACAGCCTAGGATTGCCAGTTTGGCGGTTTACCCACCAAAAACACCAAATTTTGCGTTTTTCACTTCGTTTTGGCGGGCAGAAAATTACAGTGCTTGTCAAACGACTTTTTGGCGGTATTTTGGCGCAACTGAACCAAAAAATCATTACTTTAGTAAAAAAAAAAAAAAAACGCCCATAGAAAATGGACCAATCAGCTGCAAAAACGTCTTCAAGCCGCGGTACAGGTTACAAAAGTAGCGGCGCGCAAATACTTCACGCGCAAAATCTGGCTGCGCGTGAACCGCGACACCCACAGTTTTTGGACGCGGCAGAGGTTTCAAAGGTGTTATAATTATCAAAGATGATCGTAGGGGAACACCCTACCGTAGGGGATTTTAGCCAACTGTAGGTTGTAGGGGATACCTACAGGGAAAATGACCTTCCGTAGGGGGAAGTATATTTGATACTTTTCTGACCATTTTCAAAGAACTCCCGTATATATTCAAGGCTGCCACTCGTAGGGGAACCCCCTACCGTAGGTGATTTTAGCCAACCGTAGTTTATAGGGATACCTACGGGGAAAATGACCTTCCATAGGGGAAAAGTAGGTTTTTTTGATGATTTGTAGGGGATGTAGGGAGTTTTAACAATTTTCAGAAATTTTCTTAGGATTTCAAAGAATTTCCGTATATTTTCGTCTGTTTTATCCATCTCCGACGAAGAAATCGTAATCAATCTGTTGCATTTAGTAAGGTTATTTTGTAGGGGAAAATGTACCCTCGTAGGGGAAAAGTGGATTTATGTAGGGGAAAACATAGGTTCGTAAGGGAAAATTGGGTTATTGAGGCGTAGGGGAAAAGTGGTGTCCGTAGGGAAAAAAGCATGCGCCGTAGGGGGAAATTAAAAGTGGCAGCCCTGTATATATTCGTCTGTAGACATTATTTGGGTAAATGTAGGCCTATTGTCCTAGTTGGTCTCTTCTCCTGCACAGAAACCCTTTATATCATACAATTACGCAAATCCGTAACGCACTCACGACGCAGTATCCAGGTGATCACAACGTCAGTTTTCTTAATTAAGATACATCTCTTGCATTTACTAAGATTATTTTGTAGGGGAGAACCTAGTTTCGTAGGGGAAGAATGAATTTTTGTAGGGGAAAACTTAGTTTCCTGGGTGAAAAGTGAGCTGTTGAGCTTAGGGGAAAAGTATAGTGTCTGGAGTGGAAAATACGGATGCGGCATATACAGGGGAAAATTAATATTTTGAGTGGCAGCCCTGCTTTTGAATCTATCAGGCCTTCGGTCTATAGGGTTGCTGGTGTTTCCGATTGTTAAAACGCCAAATTTGGGTGCCGTGGTTTACGCAAAGTACATGTGTACCGATACTTTTGGACACTGTGGCACCGAATTGACTGATATCGGGTTTCCATAATCATTTTTTAGGCATGTCATTTGTAAAACGCCAAAAGACCGTTTGGCATGCACTTTGAATTCTTGAAAGCCAAACGAAATTAAAAAAAAAAACCCGCCAAATTTGGTGTTTGGGGCGTTAAAAAAACTATACACTGGCAACCCTGGTCGATTCCAGAACCAACGTTCATCTGCTGGCTTCAGGGGGCTGGATATCCAGGAGGGCGTTAACGCAAGAACCTGTTGAAAACCAGAAGGCGTTAATGTTAGTGACTTTCTAACAGTGATGGCGCCCTTCTGGTTCTCAACCACAGACGTATATAGGTTCACTAAGACGTCCATCTTGGCCCCGTCTGCCTGAAACATTAGAAGATTTCATTCCCATAGGGACACGTGTTAACAATTAAGGTGTTGAATAATCATAGGAAAGACAAACTACGTCACCAGCCTTCCCAAATAAAGAGAAAACAATTCCTTATTTGAAAATCACTACTTTGTCAATTCTGACTGCGAAACGCCTCTGCGGGACGTCATAAACTTAATTAGCATAATTTTTTATTTTACCCGGCGAACACGTCTGTCGCAGGCCAATGCAAATTTACACAGGCTTAATAGGGCCTGCATGCCTTTTACACGCAGTAGTATACTTGTAAACAAATACAAACATGGCGATCCTCGTTAGACTCGATGATGAGATGATAGTCCGGGATGATACTTCTACATAAGTTATAACAGCTTGTTCAAAGAAATCAAAGGTAAGTCTAAAGAGATTTACTGACTAACTATCTAGATCTAGGCCTATTGTTACGAATAGATTGACGGATACTAGTATCTGACTCACGGTCGAAACCCCAGCCCCCTCAGGCTTAGCCTAGGCTTAGTTAGAAACGTTATTAACTTTAACGTTAGAGACCTTCACTACGTTAGTTTGGTTAGTGTTAAACTAACAGTTAGATTTCTACACGAGTTTTCTTGGGGTAGACCTAACGTTAGTTTGAGTAGAGTAACGTTAGACTCTAACCTAACTAGATCAGGGTATCTAACGTTAGGGTCTACTATCGACTGTCTACGAGAACGACACAGTGACTGTCACAACACAAGTGTTTGTGTCAGACAGTGCAAGCTAGCCTCAAGAAACGCTGTCGCGTTCCGCGATGCTTAAGTGCAAGCTAGATCCTCTAGTTAGTCCGTGTCGCACAAGCCTTAGTGTTAATCTCTGAGTCTAACTAACGTTAGAAAGTAATACTCTGTAAATGTAGCGTTAAGATTAGGCTAGACTTTGATTCCTGGGACTAGACTCTAGTAAGATTTAATGATTAGAGTATCGCTCTATTGACAGGTCTGGTTTAAAAGGCTTCGAACTGTGTAGATCTACCTATTAACATTAGTTTTTGACGTTTTTCAGGCATTTACGCTACCGTACTAGACCGACGGTGTCTGTCGTTTTCTTCGGGGACCCTCATTTAATGCGCAGTACTCAGTACTGTTAAATGAGGGTCCCGAAGAAAACGACAGACACCGTCGTCTATTGTAATTACCGTCATACGATCTTGACAGATATTTACAGGCATAGATCTAACATAGGTTAGATCAACTTCAAAATATCTGTCAAGAATGTACGGTAAATGCATAAAAAAGTAAAAAAGAAAAAGAAAAATGGATACACAGGTTGAAGCATTCAGTCTAAGCGTTGGGACTGGTTGGGATCCAGATATGTGCTGCTGATTAAGCTAGCGATACCGTAGCGTAGGCAGGGCACATTATTCATACTAGTCTGGGAGTGTCACGAAGCCTGCACTTAGCCCTAGTTTAGTCTTGTTTCTGAACGCTTCAATTTATTTAGGGTAGGAGCTATCCCGGTCGGGATTAACGGAAGGACTACGGCCTAACGAAGACCTAAGGCTAAGGCTTTGACAAGTCTGTGTATCGAGTTGGTCAACATTTTTCAGGTATTATTAAAAATCTCTAAATTAGATCTACATAAATTTTGCAGGCTATCTCCTCTTGACTGCACAGGTACGCTGCAAAATATCTGTCCACATAATTATTGACTTTCTATCTAGTCCAACACGTAACCTCCTGAAGACAAGTGTTTTAAATCTGCATCCCCCCCCCCTTATTCTAAGTCGTTAGATCCAATGTATTTTTTTTCTTCCTGAAGACAAGTGTTTTAAATCTGGCATCCCCCCTTATTCTAAGTCGTTAGAATCCAATGTATTTTTTTCTTAATATTGACTCAATCTACAATGTCGATGAGTTGGACTGCTGTGGAGAAAAATTTATGAAATATAGATGTAAATTGTTGAACTTTAAATTTATTTAGCAACTCGGTCTTGCCCTGGCCCTTGGTGGTTAATTTACTGGCCTGGGTAATTTTACCAAGCATGAAAATAGAAAATTTAAAATCAAGATATAGATCTACATGGTGCAAAACGTACACATGTTAATCATCGTGTAAAATTAAGCTTATTATTGTGTCAATAATACACATTTAAATCTAGTATTTAGTTGTTTGCAATTAAATCTAACGTTAGATAAGTTACAAACAATTACATAAGATATTGCTGTGAGAAGTTACATCCTTCATTGCATTCAGTTGGAAATGTGTAGTAATTTCAATGAATTAAATAAATGTAATTTGCTGAAATATGCAATTTGGCATATAGATCTAGATCTATTTACAATTAGACCCGAAGTGAATTACAAATTTCTAAATGCTTTGAACAAACACAATATGATCCAATTATCTCGTCAAAGATGGTGATATTAATACTAGTATACCATGTGAGAAATTAAATGTGGACCGGCATCACATAGACTTGCGTGGTTAGTGGCGAAGTCTGAAAGGAGCGTGTCATACTCCGATATTCGATCAGTGATGGCTCCATGGAAGGAGGGGATTTTCCATTTTGGAATCGATGACGTAATCATGAATTATTCAACACCTTAATTGTTTAACAGTCTTTCTATGTAAAATGAATTCTTCTAATAGAACATTGCCGCCGCCATGTTTATACGTAATTTCTAATAGCCAATCAGAGAGATGGATCCGTCTAGTGAACTATAGTACGTCTGTGTTCTCAACAGGTTCTGCGTTAACGCCCCTTCTGGTTCTATACCGCTCTAAAAATCCCGGGTCAGACTGACTCGGAAGATATCCAGTTGGGGCATACCCGGAAAAGGTCAATTTTAACAAATTCCGGGTCAAGGTTGACCAAAATATGAGTCAACCTGACTTGGATTTTGGTCCAACTTGACCCGGAATGTGGTTAAACCTGACCCCTTTCCGGATGTGCCCCCAACGGTTCCTTTCTCCGAGTCAGACTGACCCGGAACTTTTAAGAGTGTACAATACCTGTCAAATTGGTTTACCGATTTCATCAGTTGATACAGACAAGGTAGTGAATAAAATCTTGAGAGTCATCTGCGTTGCTCACTATTCGCTTCCCTCTCGATTAGAATAAACGAAAGGTTGTGAAATCCTGACTTTTCTGTCGGCAGACTAGTCTTGTCCCAAGTCTTTGCTCTGCGGGAATATTCACTACTGACCTTACCAAAATTTATATGGAATATATTTAGATGTCCAACATTTGCTCCGGCGACAATTGATCCGACGATTATTTCATGCAGTAACCCTAACCCTAATCCTAATCCAATCACTAACCCTAAACTTATTCTGAACTGGAAACCCATTGGCAACCCTAACCCCAAACTCTTTGTCTTCTGAAATATTGCCACCGGAGTAACTGTCGCTGGAGCAACTGTCGGACATTTCATTTATTTATTTCGTATTTCAACAAAACAATAATTCACATGAAAAAAATATAAACAAGAATAATGAATCAAAATACAATTGTTCAATAATTTGCTAAATAATACATGTTCGCAATATACATGTATCACCAATGCTTAGATAACAATTTATTATTACAGAAATACGAGGATGCCTACTAAAAAGCATGCTTGTATGATTTGTAGGCCCCCAAAATGATTAATATGGTCTGGTTTACTTTGTCTTAATTTTGAATGTGGAATAAGGCGAAGTGTAAAAAGAACCAATCAGAAGACTCCGAATGCTCCACACGTTCAGTGCCACAAGTGTTTGGAGTTTTCCGTGCTTTGTTCTGAATTAGTATCAAGATTCAAGATTCAAGATTCAAATTTATTTTCCACAATTCATTAAAAACATATACAAATATACAAATGATAAAAATATAAATAACAATAACATAGTTACGCAGTACTTACTGCATACTAGTAATTGCAAAGAATGACACTTTTGATAGTATAAAAAGTGGAAGGGAACAGCAATGGGTCATTGACCTTTCGGGGCTGAACCCTGTAAACATTTAAATGTGAAGACGTGATCATTAATGGCCAAAAAAAACAACAACATTGACATTGCGAGTAACAACACAAAAACATAAAGGCAAAAACATGGAAATTATGTACTGCAACATTCAAAAAATGCATAAAAATTTTCAATAGGTGCTATATTACATCATGAAAAAAAACTGCTTAAAGACAAGATACTGTCAAAATGTAGCAACGTAATCAAAGAAAACTGCTATTCCATGTTTACCAGTCTGAGACAGAAACATTAGATAGGATGGCTGTTTCTATCTCATGGCGGAGGGAGAGGACCAGTATAAAAAAAGATCATGCTTAAAGGCACTGTATAACAGTGTTTCCAGTTTAAAAAAATCTGCGCTGCATGATTCCCCATGCTACCAGTGTCTCTGACATGGTCTAAAAATGAAGCCCTGAAAAAACTGCAGTTTAAAATGATCAGTAAGTGCTTTAAAAATGTAAAAATCATTGAGAGACCATTCCAGCTTTCCCCCATAGACTGTTGTGTTGCAGAATTTCCTATCGGCTGACATAGAATTAATGTGCCAATTTGCATCTGCACATATTGTACTAGTGACAGCATAACTGTCCAAACTTTTTTGTTCTAGGGTGTTTATTTGTCCATTCAAATACTGTCAGATAGCAAAGTTCGACAATTTTTTAAACGGGTCTTCCACAGTGTTACATAGTGTCTTTAAGCACTGTCACACTGTCACATCCGAAAAAGGTCAGCTGTAACTCGGAATTGGGTACGATTCGCCCCAATTTGAGTAATACGAGACCCATTTCTAAGTCGAACTTGCTAAGTTTTGTATGTAACCTCAATTAAACCTATTCCGCATCTATGACATAATATTTTAACTCACAATTTCATCTTCTTATAGAACGCATGATTTTATTTAAACTCAACTTGGCAGGAATCATCAATAAAAGGGGATGTAAAATTGCTCAAATGGTATTCCCCCCCCCCTCCTCTCGATACAGTAGATATGAGGAAAAGAGCCCTAATCACCAAAAACTACGTTAATTTTCAGACCGTCTTCTCTAGATGTGGAAGCAGTACAAGAAAGTAATATTGTAAAATTACTGTTGTTTTTGTTCATCTTGATGCTGTTTTTGTAGTTTTATTTTGTATAATCTGAAAGTATTGATCAATGTTGTTTCTTGAAATCGCTTTTTCGTAACAGTGCAATGGATTCTGGACGATGAAGTCCTTAAGGACGGCGGGGATAACGGCCGCTTCAAAGTGTGGAACGACGGCGGCGAATGTTTCTGTCAGATCCTTGTCACCCGGGCCGTAGACGGCGGCCTCTACGTGTTCAAGGCGCGCAACAAGAGGGGCGAGTGCTGCACGACGTTTACCCTCCACGTCCAGCCCGCCGTCAAACCGCTCTCGGACGTCGATGTCCGAGAACTGTTGTGGGACAACACGCAGCAGAATCAAAACATAGTGTAGTACTAGTGCTCCCCCTGTCGTTCATATAAAGACATTATTTTAGTCAACCTTCACCTGAATGTTTACATCCGAAGGCATTTTCCCCCACTAGCACGTTGTGGCATTGCGAGCAAGCGTAATGGGATCCGAGTTTTTAACTAATTATCAACGTTTCTACTTGATACATGACGAGTTTGGCTCAATCATATGAGTATACATTAGCTAAATATTTGTATTGTGATTCGAATTTGAAACTTTCATACTTTCAAGCAAACAAATTAACTACAGTACAAGTGAATTTAAGACGAACATGGTGTAATATTTGTGTACGTCCACACATTTGGAAAAAAACGGAGAACTGATTTCGTTTTTACTAATTAGGCCTATAGCTCGTTAACGTGATGGGCCAAATTCCGAATTTACATCTTTTTATATAACGAAAAAAACCCAGATATTTAAGGTGCATTGTCGATACAGAATAAAATGGCACTCTCTTCCACCCCAAATGGTTAAAGATGGAGGTGCCACTATTTCCCGCAATGCATATTCATGAATATGTGCCTGTGTTAAAGGTGGATTCTTGTCTTTTTATTGTTGAATCTGCCCCTTCGACCAACACCCTAAAAAAACCCCCGATATATCAGATTTCATAATTACAATCATATCAGCGATTTTTTTTTCTGTTTACAAATTACAAACAAAAAACCACTCGAAATTTTCACTTACTTTCTCTCTGAATTCCTTATAGATTACAAATAAACTGATTGCGGTTAGGGACAAATCCAAAACTACGCGTAGATTGAAATGTTAAATCGAAAAAGATTGAATTCTAAATCTATAAGATTGAAAACCTAATATCAATCAAATGTTCATTTGTCCATGATCTAATCTATCGCAATGCAAGGAATTTTCAGAGAATGCACAGACCGATATCGGCAATCGATCTCCTATCGGTGTATTGAATCGATATCTAAAGGTGATTTATGAACAAGCTCGTCAATCGTTCAATATCGAAGTAAGATATTTTAAGTTTAGGTGTACTGGCAGAAAACACACCCACGAGGAATTACAACGGCCTTACGGGACGGACCCGCGGGCCACTGTCATAAGAAGGAGTACACCATGCGCGTGTAAAAAGAACCCGCGTAAAATGGGTGTTTTTTACGGTCGAGCTATGTACGCGGGTACAGTGAAAAGGGTACTAAAATCGCCAAAATCAGAAAAAAGGCTATACTTTTAACAGGAGGTTTACTTGAAAAAGGTATCTTTTCAGACTTGAATACTTGTTCAGGGTATTCTGAGATCGACAGGTAATTATTTGTTTAGGGTCAATTTTGAAAGTCCATATACTTGTAGTAACAGTGCCACCCCCCCCCCTTTCCCGGGAGGGGACCTACTGTATAACCCGTAAACCTCAATATTACAATATCACGAGGAGTTGATCTTATCATATAATTGATTTATAATTGATCTGTAATTGATATAGTAGATCTTAATCATATAATTAGAATGAATTACCTTTTACAATTTATTTTCAATTTACTTTATTGCTAATTTTTTTAGATTATTAGGGTTTTTGGTCCCGGTGTTTCTCGTTCACTTTGCGTGCCTTACTTGTTTTCAAGAGTCAGATAATTATGGCTGTAGAAGCTTTGATAAATAACATTATACGTATGTATTTCACGTTGTGTTTAGTATATTTTAATTGAGTTACAGCTAACGATTGAGTGTCAATCAAGATATAATAGAGGAGATTGTTCTTTATATGTCATAATCGTTTATCGCGTAGGATAGGTACACATAAATTTCAAAACTACAAATATTATTTCAAAGTGAGCACAGTATATAGTTTTTAACATGTTGTGTAGTGCTGCACACATTGTTATGCACGATTATGGTCACGTGTTTCGGCGGCCTTTGTACACTACTGTTTTTTTCATTTCCCTATCAAAGTATGTATTTTGAATATTTGACGAACACTTTTTAAAATTCCGGGTCAGTCTGACTCGAGAAAGGATCCGTTGGGGCAACACACACGACAAAGGGTAAATTAAACCATAATTCCGTGTCAGGTTGACCAAATAAGGGGGGGGGGGGGGGGGGGAGGAAAACCTGACTTGGATTTTGTCAAACTTGACTTGAATGTGGTTAAACGCTGACGGCCTTTTCGGGTGTGCCCCAACGGATCCTTCTCGCGAGTCAGACTTGACCCGGAATTTTTAAAGAGTGAATGTGCAGAAGATAGTCCAATTATAAATGATACGTATCGATTGGTGAATACTTTCCTGGTGTTATTTCAATGTACGGTAATACATGCAGTGATACGCTGGAAAAAATACTCTTTAATGTTGGTTTAATAGGCCTAACCATGACTATTAGACACTAATGGGGTATAATCGTTTGCATGCACGTCGTTGTTCAACATGGACGGACTTGGGATTAATGAGCAAGTTAGCTTGTGGTAATCTGATATTAATTGTGTGTTTTTATTTTTATGCTGAATCGAGATGCATTATTTAAATAGTTGATCAGTTGAATGTCTGATTATGAAACTGTGTTTTTATGCCGATGCATCAGAATGACTAAATACGTTCAATTAGGTGTTTTTATTGATAACGTAAATAGCATTATTGAGATGTATGAGCCTGCTAACTTGGGATAAAAATCATTCAACAATCAAGTATGCGATTGGTAGCTTTCTATGGGATTGATTATATTGTTGGCACAGAGTAAATTATTAGTAGTATTTTCATGCTTGATCTCGCTTAAGTAAAACAAGATTCAAAAAATCCCATCCAGCAAAGATTTAAACTCAGAGGTAGTGATATACATTGGTATATGTCCGAACTTACTTGCTTTTGAGGCATTTTAAGTGTCCCAATTAATATTTACATAATAACAGATACATTTCAAGAGGATGGCGGGCGTCAGAGAACAAGCGCTTACTTTTGATCACATGTGGGCCACTATTACTCTTCAGGCACATTTTCTAACGTAGCCGTGGGAAAAGATGCTCCGCGAGTATCCACTCGTATCTTCATATTAGTTAAACATTCTTAGGAAACCGAATACAGGTTTTTTTTTAATCCACCCAAAACACACACCACACACACACACACACAGAGAAAGTCCTGTGATCAAATCAGAATTTCTAAGTAGCACTATAATTGCAGCTTGATGCAGCGGAAGTGAAAGGAAAGGTGCGTGTTATGAATGCGCGGGAAATTTTCATCGGCCACTCACCGGACGATTAGAGATGTTGGTATTGTCGACAAAGGAAATGCATACCCAATGTTGACCGGTGCTTACTTCAACATTAATATCCGCCACATGTGCGACGTGAGACATCTTAGGAGAGCGACAAATGCCAACTGATAATCCCATGGTGAATAATGATATCGTTTGACGCTTCACTAGGGTTTGAACAATATATTCGAAGTTTGACACATTTTACCAGTGCTGTTTGGGGAGTTTTATGTGCGTGGTAGATGAAGACTAGTTTTTACTTCACTAGGTTGATATTATCCTTAAAATTGACGTATATGACTGTTGTAAGAGTCCTGTACTAAATATTAACATACTCGAATTTAGGTATTTGGTCAACTGAATAAATATTATTATAATATGAATAATATTATGAATATGAAACTCTATGACACCTGACTTAATTCATTTCTGCAATATTTTTTTTGTGAGTTCAATATTCTACGTGAATCTAAGAGAATTGATTTGTCTATGTTATAAAAGGCTAGAGTCTGTCAAATTTATGAAAATACGAGTGGTGAAAAGGAAAAGTTTAATGACTACATTGTTTACATCAGTTGAACATTTAAGTGTATTTTAGTTTACATTGTAATTTAATACAAATAACGAATTTTTTGAAATTAGTTTGTGGAAGTAGACATAAAATTTATGTAACGCTCTCTGTGTACAGCTGCACTCTATTATGAGTAATATTTGAAATAATAAATGAATGTGTCAAATAAACAGCTATTAAATACTATTAATGAATCTTTCGATCTGTTTGTGGGTCTGTGCTTACTTACGAAAATCAGTAAGATTTCATCTTGCGTATTAATCTTGGACGACAGGGCAAAAAGAAATAATAGTATTTAAATTAACTAGTTTGTGTGGATTGGAACCTAGATTAACACTCCGGCATCCGGGTTCCTCGGTGGTTACGTGGTATGACGGCTTGCCATGTCTAGTATCAGGAGGTACGTGCGGTCAATTCGCCACCCAGTTTCCTGTGATGTTTTTCAGCAGTGAGCTCACAAAGCAGAACTACTTTCCGTGTGTATCCACGTCGAAAGCACACAAGATGTATGCTATAATATGTGTGATTTGTTGCATTTTGTATAACAGAGAAAAGTAACACTACATAAATCGTAAACTGAAAGTGTTAATCATGAATCCTTATCAATATCAAAATATTGAATTATTGTCAAAGTCAACAGAGTAATTACCTGATCTTTACGCCATACGCTTTTAAATACAGATAAAGCGATTAATATTTAAAATATATTCAGGTTTCTCTTTTCTACACCATCGACTTTGCTTGTGATTCAACAGCCTAGTTTTACAATTGTTAGTGGCAAGAGCCAAGAAAATAAAATGACAACACACAAATATAAATATTCATATGTTGAGAGGTGATAAGTCTCAGACCTCATCATAGAATATTACAAATATGTCTAAATCTCTGATCATTACGCACGACGATTTTCAATTCAATAACCAATTTAATTTTCTTCAACAATAATAGAAATAGATAACACCGTACTGCGAGTGACAAAAATACAAATGCCAAGATAGATAGCCAAAGAAACTGTATCATAATATACCATGTTAGATGATATTGTTAGTAATTCATAAAGAGGGGAGAAAATCCTATGATAAAGGACAGTAACGCGACTAAATGAACCAGCAATGCTTTCAGAAAGGTACGTCGTTGTCCAAAGCAAGAAGAACCCTAGTCATATGTATACCCAAGCAGAAAGGCGTTATACATTAATTAGTTACTAAGTGGAATAAAATTGGCTTATTTGGATGAAACAAATAAGTTGATATTTTAAATCATTCTGTCCAGTCTGTAATGCAAATATAAAAAGGCAACGTTTTCATCAAGTTAGAGAAACAATATTTAACCGGTATAAGGCCCTTCTGCTGAGAGACATATCCAGGCGCCATCTGCCAGACAACCGACGATCGCTAATACATTACCATTGACAGTAAAATAATCTTTCAGAAATGAAAACAAAATGAAGAGTTAGTTTTTAAAATTGGCATTTGTATTTGTATGTTTGAAGGCATTAACAATGTTTCAGTTTTAAACAATCTGAGTGCTCACATGATCCCCGTCTCTGGCAAGATCTGAAAAAATGAATCCTGAAGAAAAAAAAATAAATTCAAAACGAAAGTGTTTTTAAAAAGTGGAAAATTAATGGAGGCGACCATTCCGCACCCCGCCCCCAAGCCAAGTGTTTGATACGAATTTTGGCCCGCGAGACATTAAGAGGAATGACATGGATGGGGGTAGTCCTCAACTGGGATGAAACTACTCTAGAACCGTAAAATTATGTAAGAATTCCTTGAAAATCTTGTCGTCAAACGTGACTCATTCTGAAATAAACAATGCCAATACCACTCGTAGCACAGGGAAAGCCTGCTGTGTGCTATGGGCTTATTTTTATCGGTACCCGATAAAATTAAGATACTCCTATGTTTATGCTTGATTCTCCCGTAAGTAAGACAAATTACAGACAAATCCTCCCAGGTGGGAGATCCACTCCTGCTAGTTGTACATTATTCTAACTCATTTGGTTCTTGAGGCATTTTCAAGTGTTTCCAATCAAGTCACTAACCTTTGAATTGATTGTGCCAATAATAATTATGTAGCGATGTAATCTTACAGTATTTTAGCTAATGGCAGCATATACTGTGTAAACGTTGTGTTTTTATAAGATGTTTTATTCGTACAATTCAAACACTTCTGATTTAGTCAGAATATCAAAGTTTGACAATTATTTTATATTGGCGCTTCCCAGATATAAACAATGTCTTTAAGTTGCTTCAATTTTATCAGCTACAATAAATCATGTACAATTAGGATGTAATGGAACTGATATTACATGTAAAAATACTAACACTTTATAAACACTTCTCTGTAACACTTAATAATCGATTCAACTACAGGTTTAATCTGGAAATCATAAACACGCTTAGAAATTCTGTGTATCACCTAGTATGCTATCAAACGTTCGTGTTTATTCTGGAACCATTTCATAAACACTTGAACCCGTTCATAAAACACATAAAAGTGTTAAGGTGATGAAGAATTATAAACTGAGTCAACCAAGCATTTCTGGTGAAATCCTAAACAGCTCCAGTATTTAGTGTGTTCATAAAAATGTTTTGAAGCGTTTATGATTTTTCTAGCCAGAAACTTTTAACCGTGTTGTATGTCATATTAACACGTTTCAAGTGTTTATGAAGTGAAGGTGTTCCAGAAATAAACACAAATTTTGATCTACAGGTAACACACAGATTCTAAACTAAACATGTATTGTTCATGATTTCCAGATAAACGTGTTGAGGAGTATTTTTACATCTGTAATAACTCAATTCTAATGGAATTGCACAGAATGCCTTATGGAAGCTAAGCTCATCAATATAAACTACCCCTTTGATACGTATAAGAATAGAAGCAAGCGCAAGTGGCACTTCTTAGCAGTAAAAAATGACAAGCCACTTATTTAGCATCAGTATATACATATATAACTATTTTGTGTTTACTTGCAAGCCATTTCAAATATTTTCAGTCCACAAATTTTGGCATTCGTTCCCAAATCTATGGGCTACAGAACAGTATTTATAAAAAAAAACAAATACTTCATTTCCAGACAGTATAGATGTGATGTTATGTGATGGTTATGTTGAAGAATAGACATGAAACAAGGCTATTTTTTTAAATGTATTCATTATCAAAATCCAAAAAGTCTTAAATAGAACTTGTGAAAGTCGCACTTCAGTAGCACACGTATAAAATAGACAGGATAATACCACTTGAAGCAACAACAACTGCCACTCATTCAATCGTTAGATGAATCGTGTTGGATTTTTGACGTATCCATGGTAAGAGAATATAAGAATAGATTAACTGAAGAATCGTTGTCTGAAAGTTTCGGTGAGTTGAAACGATTTTATAAAATAACAAAATGAACGCACAATAGTACGATTTAAATACGATAAAATTAGAGTATATAACAGTACAAACACAGCATTGTGAAGATATCAGTTTCACCAACGCCTCAACGC
>JZLH01S0077380.1:50995-62860 GCA_001188425.1 Eucidaris tribuloides | reverse complement strand
ATTGCTATTTTTTAATGTAAGCTAGCTATGGACAAATTTGATTTGTAGGGTTTTGGTCCCGGGTGTTTATCCGATTCACTTTGCGTGCCTTACTTGGTTTTCAGAGTCAGATAATTATGGCTGTAGAAGCTTTGATATAATAACATTTATACGTATGTAATCACGTTGTGTTTGTATTTATTTTATTGAGTTATAGCTAAAACGATTGAGTGTCAATCAGAATAAGATAGAGGAGATTGTTCTTTATATGTCATATCGTTTATTCGCTAGGGATAGGTACACACAATTTCAAAACCTACCAAATATTATTTCAAGTGAGCACATATATAGGTATTTAAAATTTGTGTAGTGCTGCACACATTGTTATGTACATTATGGTCACGTGTTTCGCGGCCTTTGTACACTACTTGTTTATTTCATGTTTCCTATCAAAGTATGTATTTTGATATTTGACGAACACTCTTAAAAATTCCGGGTGTCTGACTCGGAGAAAGGATCCGTTGGGGGCACACCCGGAAAAGGGTCAATTTAAACAAAATTCCGTGTCAAGGTTGAGCAAAATATGAGTAAACCTGACTTGGATTTTGTTCAAACTTGACCTTGAATGTGGTTAAACCTGACCCTTTTCCGGGTGTGCCCCCAACGGATCCTTTCTCCGAATCAGACTGACCCGGAATTTTTAAGAGTGAATGTTGCAGAAGATAGTCAATTCTAAATGATGCGTTATCGATTGTGATACTTTCCTGGTGTATTTCAATGTACGGTACATGCAGTGATACGCTGGAAAAAATACTTCTTTAATGTTGGTTAATAGGCCTTAACCATGACATAGACAATAATGGGGTATAATCGTTTGCATGCACGTCGTGTTTCACATGGACAGGACTTGGGATTCATGAGCACAGTTAGCTTGCGATAATCTTCATATTATTGTGGCTGAATCAGAGTGCTATTTATTTAAATTGTTATCAGTTGAATGTCTGATTATGAAACTGTGTTTTTTATGCCATCCACAGAATGACTAAATACCGTTCATATAAGGTGTTTTATGATAAACGTAAATACATTATTGGAGGTATAGTCCTCAACTTGGGATAAAAATCATTCAACAATCAAGTATTGCATTGTGTAGCTTTCTATGGGATCGATTCATATTGGGGCACGAGAGTAATTATTAGTGGTATTTTCATGCTTGATTCTCCTTAAGTAAACAAATTCAAAACAAATCCATCCAGCAAAGATTTAAACTCCGGGTAGTGTATACATTGGTATATGTCCGAACTTACTTGCTTCTTGAGGCATTTTGAAGTGTTCCCAATTATATTTACATAATAACAGAATACATTTCACAGAGGATCGGCGGGTTTGAGAACAAGCCTACTTACTTTTGATCCACATGTGGGCCACTATTACTCTTTCAGCAATTTTCTAACGTAGCCGTGGGAAAGATGCTCCGCGTATACCAACTCGTTCCTTCATAATTGTTCAACAATTTTAGGGAACCGAATACAGTATTTTTAATCCACCCAACACACACACACACACACACACACACACACACACAGAAAAGTGTGATGAAATCAGAAGTTTTCTAAGAGCACTAATTGCAGCTTGATGCAGCGGAAGTGAAAGGGGTCGCATGTTGAATGCCGGGAAATTTTCATCGCCACACCCGGTGACGATTAGAGGTGTTGGTATTTGCCCGGACTAAGGAATGCATACCCGATGTTAGACCCGGTGTTCTTCAACATAATATCCGCCACATGTGGCGACGTGAGACATTCTAGAAGAGCGACAAATGCCAACTTGATATTATGCCCATGGTGAATAATATCGTAGACGCTTCCTAGGTGTTTGAACAATATATTCGAAGTTGACACATTTACCAGTGTGTTTGGGGAGTTTTATGTGCGTGTAGGTGAAGACTAGTTTTTATCTTCACTATGGTTGATATATCCCTTTAATTGGACGTATATAAAATTACACAGTTACAGTATATGACTGTTGTAAGACGTGTGTACTAAAAATCTACAATACTTCGATTTAGGTATTTGCTCAACTGAATAAATGTATTATTAATATGAAATGATTATGAATATGAAACTCTTGATACCTGACTTAGTTCATTTTCTGAATATTTTTTGTCGAGTTTCAACATATTACTGAATCTAGCAAGAATTGATTTGTCTGTGTTGATAAAACAAAATAGGCTAAGTCTGTCAAATTTATGAAAATACGATGGTGAAAAGAAAAGTTTAATGACTACATTGTTTAACATCAGTTGACAATTTGAAAGTGTATTTATTTACATTGTATTTAATACAAATACGAATTTTTGAACTTACGTTTGTGGAAGTAGACATAAATATTTATGTTAACGTCTCTGTGTACACTGCACTCTATTATGTAGATATTTGAAATAATAAATGAATGTGTCAAATACAACAGCTATTAAATCTATTAATGTATTTTGCGATCTGTTTGTGGGTCTGTGCTTACTTCGTAAATCAGTGAGATTTCATCTGCGTATTAATCTTGGACGATGGGCAAAAAAAAATAATATATTCACAACTCTAACAGTTTGTGTGGATTGGAACCTAGAATTAACACTCCGGCATCGGGCTTCCTCGGTGGTTACGTGGTAATGACGCTTGCATGTCTAGTTATCAGGAGGTCGTGGGTTCAATTCCCCCACCCAGTCTTCCTGTGATAGTTTTTCACAGTGGCTCACAAAGCACCTACTTTCGTGTGTATCCAGCGTCGAAAAGCAAAAAATTAGTTATTAATCTGTGTGTTTGTTGCATTTTGTATACAGGAGAAGTAACACTCATAACAGCGTAAACTGAAGTGTTAATCATGATTTATCATATCAAATATTGAACTACTTGTCAAGAGTCAACAGTGATTCCTGTGTTACGAATAGCTTTAAATACAATTAAACGTTATATTAAAATATTTCAGGTTTTCTTTTCTACCGATCGCTTTGCTTTGATTCAACAGCCCAGTTTTTGCAATGTAATGGCAAAGGCAAGAAAATAAATGAATAACACAAATAAAATTTCATTGTTGGGGTGATAAGTGTCCAGCCTCATCATAGAATTACACAAAAGTCTAATCTCTGATCATTACAGCACGAGATTTTCAATTCAATAACATTTATTTTTCTTCACAATATAGAAATAGATACACCGTACTGCGAGTGCAAAATACAATCAAGATGATAACCAGAAAAACAGTTCAATATATACATGTTAGGTATATGTGTAGTAAACTCTAAAGAGGGGGAGAGTCTATGATAAAGGACAGTACGGATAAACGAAGGCAATGCTTCAGACGGTACGTCGGTTGTCCGGCAGAATAGCCCTAGCATTATGTTACCAGCAGAAGGGCGTTAATATTAAATAGTCTCTCAGTGGAAATCATTGGCTCTTTATGCATGAAATCAAAGTTAGTACGATATTTTTAGATTATCCTGTCAGTCTGTTAAGTGCAATTATCAAAAAAGGCAAAATTTCTGAAGTTAGAGAAAATTTACTGTTAAGGCCCTTCTGCCGGGAACATATTCTAGGGCCCTTTTGCCAGACAACCGCGATGCTATAACGTACATTGACAGGAACATAATTTTCAGATGAAAAAATGAAGAGTTTAGTTTAAAATGGCATTTCGTATTTGTTTGTTTGAAGGCATTAACAATGTTTTCAGTTTTAAACAATCTGAGCTACATGATCCCCGTCTCTGATAAGATCTAAAAATGAATCCCTGAAAAAAAATATAATTCAAAACGAAGTGTTTTTAAAAAGTGAAAATTAATGAGCGACTATTCCAGCCCCCGCCCCCAAGCAGTGTTGTAGAATTTTGGCCCGCAAGACATTAATTCATGTGCCAATATGTACTGTATCTGTACATATTTAGCTAATGGCAGCATAACTGTGTAACGTTGTGTTTTCTAAGATGTTTATTTGTGAATTCAAACACTTTGATTTAGGTCAGATATCAAAGTTTGACAATTATTTTATATTAGCCTTCCACAAATATTGAACAATGTCTTTAATTTGGCTTCAAATATTATGCGGCTACATAAATCATGTAAATAGTGTAATGTACTGATATTACATTGTAAAAATACTAAACACTTTTATAAACACTTCTCTGTAACACTTTATAAACAATCAAACTGGTTTATCTGGAAATCATAAACACGCTTAGAAATTCTGTGTATCACCTATACGATATCAAAAGTTCGTGTTTGTTTCTGGAACACTTCATAAACACTTGAACCCGTTTCATAAACACATTAAAGTGTTTAAGTGATGAAAATCATAATCGCGTCAACAAACATTTCTTGGTGAAGATCTAAACACTCCATGTAGTACTTAGGTGTTCATAAAAATGTTTTGAAGCGTTTATGATTTTCTAGCCAGAAACTTTTAACCGTGTTTATGATGTCATATTACACGTGTTCAAGTGTTTATGAAGTGAAGTGTTCCAGAAATAAACACAAAGTTTGAAATCTACAGGTGACACACAGAATTCCTAACTAAACATGTATTGTTCATGATTTCCAGATAAACGTGTTGAAGTATTTTTTTACATTGTAATAACTCATTTTAATGGAAATTGCACAGAATGCCTTATGGAACTAAGCTCATCAAATATAAACTACGCCTTTAATACGTATAAGAAGTAGAACAAGCGCAAGTGGACACTCTTATACAGAAAAATATGACAAGCCGCTTATTTACATCAGTATACATAATATAGAATATTTTGTGTTAATTGCAGCCATTTCAAATATTTCAGTCACAAAATTTGGCAATTCGTTTCCAAACTTTGGGCACAGACAGTATTTATATAAAACCAAAAAAATACTTCATTTCCAAGACAGTATAGATTGTGATGATATGTGATGTTATGTGAAGATATAACATGAATAAAAGGCTAATTTTTTTAATGTATTCTTATCAAAATCCAAAAAGTCTTAAATAGAACTTGTGAAATCAATCTCAGTCAGCCACGATGAAATAGACAGGATAATACCACTGAAAGCACAACACTGCCATCATTCAATCGTTAGATGATCTGTTTGCTTTTTGACGTATCCATGGTAAGAGAATATAAGATAAGATTAACTGAAGAATCGTTTCTGAAGTTTTCGGTGAGTTGAACGATTTTATAAAATAACAAAATAAACCGTACAAATGGTACGATAAATACGATAAAACCAGATTACCTACACAGTACAAACACACCATTGTGCGATATCAGTTTCACGCCAACGGCCTCAACGCCATAAATGTGACAGTGTATAATTCGTTAGTCACTAAAAACATCTTATATCACATTTTCTAAAAATTTTGATTATTATTACTGTTATATCTTTCACACATCAAATACCCGTGTGCCATCAACAGTTAAACTTGAAGCCCATACATCAGCACGAACCTTTCATTTCTCAATCCGAAAAATATAGATATCTATTTTATTTTCCCTGACCACTATTTTCATTTGACATACAAACTAAACGTAGTAAATTTCATAGCAATTACATTACGAATAACGACATTGCATTAATCAAAACAAAAATTCATCCTTGACATTCTTCTTTTTATCATTGGTTAGATTTAATTTGATATGATTTATACTGCAAATGTTTATCACTGGACCCTCCTGAAAAACAGCATTGCCATGGAGCTTCTCGCTGAATGAGGCTCATGCTATCCGGCCTCATATTTTTTTTTATGATTGAATGGTTGCTTTGTAATATATTTTACGGAAATAAAATCCCATTTCGCACCATATTCATCATCATCATCATCATTATTATTATTATTATTATTATTATTAGTAGTAGTAGTAGTAGTAGTAGTAGTAGTAGTAGTAGTAGTAGTAGTAGTAGTAGTAGTAGGAGTAGTATTGTTATTATTATTATTATTATTATTATTATTATTATTATTATTATTATTATTATTATCAGCAGCAGCATCATCATCATCATCCACATCGTCATCATCATTTACTATGGATCCCCCACCATGGGAGACGGGGTCTCCTCTTATACTGACCTCAATCTTTTCTTATCCGATGCCAACTGCAAATCGACCACCCTTCCATCTTTCTTAATGCAATCCACCCACCGTTTCTTTGGACGGCCATTCTTTCTCCTTCATTTCCCCAGCTCCGCATACGGACACCTACCCCCTGGACAACCACTCCTGCACAACAACCCCCGGATAACCACCCCTAGGATAACCACTCCCTATAGGACAGTCCCAGGTGATGTTTGCCCCGGGGGGTGGATATTGTCCGAGGGATATTGTTCGTGGGTACTTGTCCGGGGGTAGTTGTCTATGTAGAGGGCGGTTGCCCTAGGTAGGGGGTAGTTGTCTGACCAGGGGTAGGTGTTCTAGAGGGTGGTTGCCGTAGGGGGTAGTTGCCCAAGGGGGTAAATGGGGTAGTTGTCCGAGAGTACTTGTCCTAGGGTGATCGCCCTATAGGTCATCCTCGCGGGTGGTTGCCCTAGGGGGTAGTTTTCCTAGAGGGTGGTTGCCCTAGGGGGTAGTTGTCCTAGAGGGTGGTTGCCCTAGGGGGTAGATGACCTAGAGAGTAGTTGACCTAGGCGGTAGATGACCTAGAGGGTAGTTGACCTAGGGGTAGATGACCTAGAGGGTAGTTGAACTAGGGGTAGATGACCTAGAGGGTAGTTGACCTAGGGGGTAGTCGTCCTAGAGGGTGGTTGCCATAGGAGGTAGTTATCCGCCCAGTGGGTAGTTGTCCTAGAGGGTGGTTGCCCTAGGGGATGGTTATCCTAGGGGTGGTTATCTGGGGGCAGGGGTGGTTGAACAGGGGATAGTTGTCCTAGAGGGAGGTTGTCCAAGAGGGCGGTTGTCCTAGAGGGTGGATATCCTAGGGGTGATTATCTGGGGGGCAGGGGTGGTTGTACAGGGGATAGTTGTCCTAGAGGGTGGTTGTCCAAGAGGGTGGTTGTCCTAGAGGGTGGTTATCCTAGGGGGTTTTATCTGTGGGGTGTCCAGGGGTAGGTGCCCGAGAACCCTCTAGCTCCTCGAAAACCCATCTTAGCAACTGATCTTCATCTCTCGCTTTTTGTCTCTCATCTTGATAATGCCATACTGTACCATCTCAATCTTTCTCTGATCTCCCCCTTGTCCCTGTCACCCTTCCCGCACCTTGTCATTCCTATTTCAAATTCTTCTTTTTATGGTTGCCAAAATTAAGTCTACCTCTGCCTCATAAAAATCGATAATTTCTGCATTTATTTGTATCAATGCAATTATGTAATTAAATGTTATATAGTCAAACGTATCCAAACAACTAAAATACATGCCACGTGACATTGAACAGTAAGAGTAGTCCTTAAAAGGGTCCAATTTTCACTCTATTCCACAGATTGACTCGTTATTTAAAAAAAAAGATACAGCTCAGAAAGACACATTTCAAATGTTGCTGTTATGACAGTACTGCTCAGTTTGGAATCATCTGTTCACATCAAGTGTCGTCTTTGAGCTCAGCAGAAACGATGTCCAAAAATAGACATCAACCGAGGCCATTTCAGACGTTGGCTATTCTGCCACAGTCTGGTTTCCCACTATCAAAGGTGGGAAAAGATTTAAAAAAAAACCTCCGAAAATCACTTTAATGTGTCAATTTGCCACTGAATGATACATCAGATGATCAGCGAGAACAGCATAGAAGTTGACAGGCCAAAGTTGATTAGTATGGCTTCCAGACATTTAAATCAACCCATCCGATATTGAAAGGAAGTCTGCAATCATCAGTCAACTGCTTGACTGTTAAGACTCTAGTGTCCTAATTTGGTTTGTTATTTGTCGCAGGTTGCTGGTAATTTACCGTGCTTCCCAACCGCCGAAATCAGCATCAGAAGAAGAAACTTTCAGTCGTAGGCCTTGGATCGAGACTAAAATTAGCTGTGTCACGGGCAAGGAAATCTCGTGCTATTGTTTCTGTTCAACTCAGACGGCAGACATTGCTTAGCTTTGTCGCAATTCTTATACCGCTCCAGGGAGCATCAGCGCGCACAGAACTAAATGCGAATGTACATGTATGTGTCATAGGAGGTGAAGCTCCGTCTATTCGCCTCCCTGTTCCCGCTCAGACGATCTGTGTCCCTCTCCATTAATCGCAACTTCGCTTGTTCTCCCAGCCTCCGGTCATGACAAGAAATCGCCTGCTCCTCTTACGGCTACAGCACCAGCAACGACGATCAGAATTATCATGATACCAGCGAAAACTAACGTCCTTGTGATCGATGATGGCACATAGGAATCTGCAATAAAAGTGAGATGATGAATAGGCTATATTTAAATTTTTGATGGTCACGAACATAATGGAATAATCAGACGGCTTAAGAGCATGAATGTGTGACGTCACTCTGGTTCAGAAATATATAGACAATAATACACTCTGAGTCTGAGAACTCAAAATGTCCCAAAAGGTTTTCAGTCTTGTCACATACATGTAGCAACAACGAGTTGGATCCTATCCTAACCATTTTGACGTAGGAAAGGTTCACATGCTGAGCACTATTTTGTCAGAAACGATGCTGATAGGTACATTTTGTTCGTCCAAAATGTGCTTATTAGCATCCAATACAAGGGCGTAGGCTGGTTTGGGCATGGGGAGGTGCACATCTTGGGGAGGTGGAACGAGGAGGTGCACATCTTAGGGAGGTGGAACTAAAGTTGAGAAAATCAGGCGTTGAAAGCAGAAAAAGTGGTGCAAATTTCTTTTTGCTTGCCAGGGGCGGAACTCCTATGGCTATGCGGGGGATGCACGTGCACCCAGTGCACCCCCCAGCCTACGCCCTTGCAATAAATGGTTCTGCTATCTGACCAATGGATCTGAAACAAAACTCTTTTTGAGAGTGTAGGCCTACTAGAACCAGGTGTAGCACTTCGCAATATTTGGTACCCACAAATCAAGGAGTCATGTGATTCAAATTGATTGTCTCAGAACAAGTTGACGTCATCACTATGTCAGACTATATGAGGTGTTAGATTTAATAACCAGCTTTGTTAGCTAGTATAGATTAGATAACACTCTTAAATATCCTGAGTCAGTCTGGACCGGGATTTGTAAGAATACAGTACTATTTTAGCTATATGTGCACTCTGATAATCATAATGTAACACAAGAAATATTTTCGTGTTAGATAATCCGCAGTTTATGTAGCATTCATCTCTATCGGGCAACACTTCAGGCTCAAAATCAGCATCTCAAAATTTACATTTTATGACATCGTTATGCTGTTTGCATAATTTGGGAGATGTTAATTTTACAGCTATTTTTCCACAGCGTGCTTTCTTTAAAATAATTTCTAAATGTCATGCGTGTTTCCTTATGTGAAATCTCCTCAAAGGTGGCATAATTATGTATTTAGGGAACAGAGTCACACAAAAATCAATTTCACCGATTCATTAACTTATGACGGCAACCTCTGCATTTTCCAAGAGTTTTGTCTGTTATGCATTCAATTGTATCATCATATCAATCTTATTGTAAGTTACTTTAATAGCATGTTTTTGTATGATTTTATTTTCATATTGTTTTTATTGTTTTGAATATAAATTGAATTCATTATCATTCATTTTCATCTTCTTTGATGTCTGCAAAATGCAGAAATACATCAAATCAGTCTGATCGAATCAAATATCCAAATTAAGCAAAATAGTGATTACCTTTATGTTTATCAAAAGAAAATGCATATGAATACTATTTGTAATGTTATTATTTTTCTTCATGCATTTTATTATGACTATTTGGTATTATCTTTATTGTTATGTAAATATGCCTTATCTTATATATTATGTTAATTTGTCAAAAATTATTATTTCTTTGAATTGTTAATTTGTTGAAAATGCAGAAATAAATTTCAAATCAAATCCAAAAAAAAAAATTTCATTGGTCAAACGTTCCTAAAAATTGAGATTGTATTCATGCAAATTTGACATATCTCATTCACGTGTTAGTTAATGTTAAATTGTTTACTGTCAGTATGTATCACGCGGGAATATGGGGATAGGCCTATGTTTGCAAAATAGACATTCCATGTAGTTGCACAAGGTGCAAAGTTACAATACGTAAATACACACATACATCCCCTCCCCTCAATAAAATACTTAGAATAAAATTTGAAAAAATATACATATTTGTTCGCACTTACAGCATTCAAAGCCATTGAAACGGTGGGAGTAGCAAGTTCCATTTGGTGAGAACTCTATATTACAGTCCATGATGTGTTCCACAAAACCATCACATTCTATACTCGTCGCAACAATGGGAAATGTAGCACCGAGTGGTTCGACATGTACTGCCTGTAAACAAACCAAAAACAGAAGCAAGTTAATAAATGAAAGTATGTCAGTAACAAGACATCTACGGGAGAACATTAATATTAGTACGGGTCATGTCATCCTCATTAGTGTTATGTCAGTGTGACATGTCCGTTATAGAAAACAGTCCATCATTCGCCATTCTTTCCTGCCTTGAGCTTTTGTTTTAGTTTCCTGGTAAGTGTTTCCATTCATGATCATGTCCAACGTCTTTGTTCTTTGGCCTCCACGCATTCTTTTCCCATCTACGCTACCCTCAATCATGTCATGCATCATGTTATCGTGTCTCAGTATGTGGCCAATCCATTTTCTTTGTCTGTCTTTAATCGTGTCCAGGAGGCTTCGCGTTTCTCCTGCTATAACTAGCACCTCTTCATTTGACATTCTCTCAGTCCACAAGTCATGTATAAACATACCAAAATAGAGTTTATAGACTCAATAGCGGTTTTAAAATTTCCCAAGCCACTCATTCGTCCATTCCGTGGTCATGCGAAATTTATGCAATCAGATATATAAGCATATTAGGGTGTTAATAACTGATAGCAAAAATGGTGTTGTAAATGTGTTGTGGTGTTAATAAAACAAAAGGGTATTTGTACATAACTTAATCTAGTTCTACAAGGCTATGTCCCATCTTGACCAAACCTGACCACAATTATAGTCATAAAATCCCATCAAACTAATTGTCTTCACATGTCTCATGATAATAATGTATTTACTTGTCTATATTTGTAAATAGGTGATTTTTATTTTTACACGGGTTGGTTTTTTTTCTATCCTCTGGCAATTCAATTCATCTACCAACTCATGCAATAATCCTCCAAGTACATGTACATGAAATGGGTGTTGCAATGGGAAATACAATAATCGTCGGTTTTCTTTCATCTTGCCAAGCTACACAATTTTTCTAGCTCTATATTGTTAGTTTGAGAATTCCAAGACTGTTAATATTTAAAGTGATAGGCTAACATTGTGGAGCTTCAATTAAAAAAAAATGTCAAACTTTGATGTCTGAGCTACAAAGTAGTGTTCAAATGGACAAATAAACACCCTAGAATACAAAAGTTTGGAAAGTTACACTGCCAATGGCAAGTTATACATGAATAAACAATAAAACTCGGGGCGAGCTTTATTAACCTAGGTGTACACACAGTAAGTCTATGGAAGGAAATGGGCAAGTGAATCTGGTCAACTTACGATTTTCACTTTTTTAAAGCACTAAATGATCATTTTGAAATACAATTTTTTCAGGGCTTCATTTTTAGACCTCATCAAAGACACTGGTAGCATGGGGAATCATGCGGCTCAGATCTTTTTAAGTGTGGTAAATGTTAGCCAATACCTTTAAATTAAAGTAAGTCTCCATTCCAATTTTAATAATTATTCATACCAGTCAGATTACTTTTATTTGTCTCATACAACTATTGTCATAATTATTGAAACAATTATACAATTATTGCCACAACGAAACAAATACAATTTACATGTAAAACTTGAA
>JZLH01S0077380.1:28625-41767 GCA_001188425.1 Eucidaris tribuloides | reverse complement strand
CAAGGAGTGGGAATTAGCTCCGTGACATTTACAGAGTACCCCCTAGACAACTACCCCCATCATATCCACCCCTAGGATAACCACCTTCTACGTCTGGGACAACTAACCTCTATGGCAACCACGATCTAGGACGACTAACCCCGGAAAACTAACCCCCCCCCCCAAAAAAAAAAAAAAAAAACAACCCCCGTACACAACTATCCTCGGACAACTATACCCCGGACAAGTACCCCACGGACAACTACTCCCTGGGCCAGCCACCGTCTAGGACAGTCCAAGAGGGTGGATACCCCAAAGGGGTACTTGTCCCAGTGGGTAGTTGTCGTAGAAGGTGGTTATCCTAGGGGTGGTTATCAGGGGGTAGGTGTCCGGATACGCGCCTCTGCAAAACAAAGAAGCACACTCTGTCACTTGCCAATTGTGGCCACCTGTCGAAGGGCTCTAGCATATGTTCGGTAAAGAACCAGAAGGGCGATAATGCTAAATACATTGACAACCAGAAGGGCGTTAATGCCATTGACTTTGCACAGTGATAACGCCCTTCTGGTTCTCAATCGGTTATCCGATTATACGTTAACGCCCTTCTGGTTCTATACCGACGATATGTTCCCAGGAGAAGGGCCTTAACACGAAATTGTCTCTAACTTGAAAACCATTGGGTTTTTTTACATGAAATGAAAGAAATCTGATATTCAAAATCCTTCTGTCAGTCTGTCAGAGCAAATATCAAATATGGCAGCATTTCTCAAATTGGAGAAAAAAAAACTGTTAAGGCTCTTTTGCTGGGAACATATGCTAAGGCCATTCTGCCAGGCCGGCAACAGAGGGTACTTTCATATCAGCCCATAATCAACACACATTCCCATAGGCATACGCAGGATTTTGCATTGGGTGTCCAACCGTGGCCGAATCCCATGTCCAAAAATTTTCCCGGTCAGCCCAGCCGCCAAAAAGTCACTCAGCCGTGTGAAAAGGAGGGGGCGGGGTGTAGTGACGAAAAATGTCTCATTCTAACTACCAGGTCAGAGGTTTTTCCGGGGGTATTTCACACCCTTTTTTGCCAAATTTTCCCCTTTTGCCAAAGGGTAGTGTTTGAACACCCAAAACATCCCCTGCGTACGTGTGTGCACATTCTAGAAGTCTCTACGGATTAATTTTCACAGCAACGTCCTATTTCGAAGCACCACACACTTTCACACATGCATGGAATAAAATGGCTTGAAAGACCGTGTTCACTGAAATGTTACTTTATTTGATTTCAAGATACATTTTTCCCTACACCGTTCTTCTATGCGAAATAGAGATAATTTACGAATTTGCTTATGCCTATGATTATGAAAAAGATTATTCTTATATTACCCAAAAGTAAATTGTAATATAGTATTATGACAAGCCTTAAAATTTAGGGTTATTCTATTCTAGAATTTTGAAGAGTTTCCACATTTGCGTGAAGTAAAAGATAACTGAAAAGAAAAAAATGTTATGATCTACATAATGATCTAACATTTCCGGTTATGGAAAGAGATTAATCCTCTTGATTTAGCAGAGTATAAGTATTTAAAGGAAACTACTTGACGGAATCGACTTTCATTGGTCCCTACACAGCACAAAAAAAAACAAAAAACAAAAAACTGGGGTGTTAAATTTAACACCAAGAGTGTTGCACAATGTGAATACAAGAAGTGTTGATTTATCAACACCCTTGGTGTTAAAGCCAATGCTCTTGGTGTTTCAAAAAATTCGTTTGGTGTTAAGATAACACCAGTGGTGTTAACATTTTACACCACGTCTGGTATCTATATTGTGCAACACCATGGGTGTTAAATTTAACACCCCAGTTTTTGCCGTGTATTGCTGAAATAAACTGCAAAATGTCAGATCTCAATGTTATTCATCTTGCTTTTGGGTGGCGTCCACTATAAGGCGTCGACAAGAATAGGAAAGGTTGCAGAAACAACGTATGTCATTTCGGCATTCTTTCTGCGTCAGATAAGAAAAAAAGGCGCAAAAATCACCGTTTCCTGTGACATTACTATGAGGTTTTTTCTGGGTATTGAATGCAGTCATACTTTGGAGCCTGAGACTGTCCCGGGAATCAATCAGTAAGGGTAAGAAATGCCGCAGAACCTGCTGACCCTGGCTTCGCGCACTTCTGTTCCGTTTCTTAAAGCATCCCGCTTTTCTTCTGCTTGCCTGTGCTAGGCTACCAGGGACCTGTTTCATAAAGTTTTTCGTAAGTTACGCAAGACTATACGAATGAACTTGAAATATGGCAAGCCAAATATGATTCTCTTACTATTGAAATCACATTTGCTAATGGCCAAATATGCAAATATAGATTAACGTTCTTACTCTTGACAACAATTTAACAAGCATTTCAATGCAAACTTTAAGCTTGGGCAAAATCTAATTGACATTAATCATACTCTCTTAAAATGACATGAAAAACTTTTAGCATTTTACTTGGCACTTCATAGTCCAGTCGTTCGTAAAGTCATGCGTAACTTTACGAACAGCTTTATGAAACAGGCCCCCGCACCGCAGAGGTTTTTTCGGCATTTGCGGGAGGAAGCGGTATGCGGTATGTCCTGGCGATGTCCGCACGACAATGCATACAAGTTACCGAAGTAGTCAGGAAGCTTCATTTCCGGGTTCGAAGTTTGGTCGAGACCAAAATTTGAATGCGGGAATTTTGCCGTCTCCCGAAATTAGTGCATAAATGCCAAGAGGTGTTTAGGAATGATAGAGACAGTGAACGGTATCTTTCAAGAATATACGGAGAAGTTGCGGATTTACTCATTTTGCATGCCGCGTCTGGTCCGCGCGCTATAGTGGGCACCAGGATTTAGAAAATACTTGCATCTGATTTTTCTTATGCGACTGGCGTTTATGGATTGTTGTATCTTCCATGCGTAATAAGATCTTGTGTTCTTTGGGGACAAATTGAAACCCCATTATAACTGTCTAAATGACTGTCCTTCTGTACTGCAAACTGGTATACACTGTAAGTTACTTACACCGTCTAATATGGATTCTACAGCACGCAGAGATTAATTTATAAAGGAAAATTATATTGATCTTCAAAAAGAGTTTATAAATTAAAACATCACTATTATCATTAATACATCATTAGAACCATCTATGTGACTGTACTTTGGTACAGCCAAATGGACAAGCAGAGATAAATTTGTAAAGGAACAGTCTATTGATCTTCAAAAAATATTAATTATTACAAATTAATACATCATTATGGCACCTAAATGACTGTCCGTCTGTACTGCAAGCTAGTAAGTTGCTAACACTCTCTTAAATGGACTCTACAACATGTAGCGATGACTTTGTAAAGGAAAATTCTATTTATCCTCAAAAAGAGTTTCTTAATTAATACGTCATTATTGTTTGAAATTAATACATCATTATAACCATCTAAACGACAGTCCTTCTGTATTGCAAACTGGCATGTAAATTACTAACACAGTCGTAAATGGACTCTACAACATGTAGCGATGACTTTGTAAATGAACATTCTATTGATCTTCAAAAAAATCAATTAATACATCATTATTATTACAAATTAATACATCATTATAACCATCTAAACGACAGTCCTTCTGTATTGCAAAGTGGTGTGTAAGTTACTAACACAGTCGTAAATGGACTCTACAACATCTAGCGATGACTTTGTAAAGGAACATTCTATTGATCTTCAAAAAGAGCATTGATGCATCATTATTATTTAAAATTAATACATCATCATATATCCATCCAAACCTCCAAACGACAGTCCTTTGCTACTGCAAACTGGTATGTAAGTTACTAACACGGTCTTACATGGACTCTACAACAGGCAAAGATGAATTTGTATACGAAACATCTATTGATCTTCAAAGAGAGTCTATTAATACATCATTATTTGAAATTAATATATCATTATAATCGTCTAAATGACTGTCCTTCTGTATTGCAAACTGGTATGCAAGTTACTAACACAGTCTTACACCGACTATACAACAGGTAGAGAGATAAATTTGTAAAGGAAAAGTCTATTGATCTTCAAAGAGAGTTTATTAATTAATACATCATTCTTATTTGAAATTAATACATCGTTATAACTGTCTACATGACTCCCGGACATGACTGTCCATTGAGACTTTATGCAATGGAAAGAACAACCTCTACACCATGAATCAACAGTTCAGTGACAGCCATGAATAGCGTCACAACCATTGATAAGATTATTACATAAAATTAAGACTAAGTAATGCTATGGTCACATATATTGGCCTGCTCGGCGGCCGGGCGGCGAGTTTTTAGCCAATTTCGCCCGGTCACCGAGCATCAACCGCCCAGGGCATCGGTCGGTCGCCGCTGAAGTTTTAGCGCGCAGTTAAAATTCTGGCGGCGCCTGCTCGACTTCGGTAGGTCATCAGTCGGTCACTGCCCGGAGGCCGCGCGGAGTAGCTCCCGGATTTTTCCCAGTTTTGACCTGAAATCGATCGGTGACCGACAGGAAATCGACAGGGCGCCGCCCGATCATTGCTGGGGCTTTACAGCCCACCCCGGCACCCCACTCAACTTCTCCAAGAATCGCTGAGCGATGCCTAAATTCCAGCGGCGACCGAGCAGGCTATAAATTGGGCGGTCGCCGCTTTATATGTGACCGTAGCAGCTGTAGTTCTAAATTATAGGTCTATGAAAGCCTTCTACAAGAGGTGTATACAGAAGTTACTCTCAAAGAAGTACTTGGTACCAAGAAAATTGCGGAACTTCCATTTCATTTTAGGGTCTCAATAAATTTAGGATGATTTATAAATATGAAGAGCTGCAATCAAAATAATCCACCTTCATAAATTTGGAGTAAAGGGCATTTATTTGCCGGAGTTTGTACACGCACTTACGGGAAAATTGAACTAAAACTCGCAATGTTGGGTATTTTGTCTTTGCAATCTAGTGCCAAATTTTATTCTGTAACTAGACAAGTGGTTAGCCAATACAATGTACTGATGCCAATAACTCATTTTTCACGAACGAAAAGTGGATTTAGCACTTGGTTGCAAGCTCTTCATAATAGGCCCTAAGCATCAAAACCAGACGATTTATCTTTCCACGCACCCGTACAGTACCTCGAGATATTTTTTGGTTCTGGCACACGGATCACCAAATACTTGGTTAGAGGCTCGTACGGAACAGGAGCGTTGATCTTCACAAGCACTTCTGACTACAGAAAGCGAGTTACTGGCTCGGCAGGTAGAAGTGGGCAGTCCTCTGTTTGGACACTCGTTGTTCCGCCTCAATGGCAATATGCAACCATACATCGCTCTATGGATAACAAGACGAGTGCCACCTGAACAAGAAATGCGCAAAACCGTGTTTTCGCAGGCGCGTTTCAGTTTCCAGCAGGAGTAGTTGACCTCAAGGTACTTATGGGTACCCGGACACGGATTCCCGAATGTGTAAGTGTTAGCATCAAGGAAGCAACCCGGTTTTTCCTCGCAGCGACCTCTCACGATTTCAAGTGAATTACTCGCGATGCAGCTGGTGTTGAATATGTTCGGATCTGGACAGATTTGACTGCCAACAGTGCGACCGTAGTTGGCGCTGTTGATATGGATGACGTTGCCAGCACCGCTGTACCTGCACGCATTAAGGTAGTGGTTGTCACCATCACAAATACGTATTACTGCAACAGATATTAAGAAAAGAGACAATCTACAATGTTATAACCAGTTAACCATCGACCAATCTTCATTGTAAATGATTATTTGACTTTGTGACTGGAAGGGGCTCATCAAACCAAAGAATAAATTATTGATAATAATAATGATGATAATAATAATAATAATAATGATGATGATGATAATAATAATAATAATATTAAATATATAATTCATTCATCATCATCATCATCATCATCATCATCATCATCATCAATTCTTTAATTCTATTATTACCCTCGTTACTGGGATACAGTTCTAACCTGCACAAAGATGTCAACAGCAATTAATAATAACTCCCCCTCCCCCCCCCCGCCTCCGTTTTAAGCTGTAACCCCTCCCCTAAAAAGGGGGGAAGGGAAAGAGTTAAAATAGACCAAAAAGAAGAAAATTTAAGGAAAAGGAAATGACCGGGATATATAACTACATGCATTTAAATCATAATTCAAACCCTTGTCACTTGTCTCGTAAAAAGATTGATAGGCACGCTATTCACGAGGGTTGAAATAAAACACAACCAAAATTTTTAAGTGTAATAAATATACTAGCTTTTATATATTTCATTTCTCTCCCGTGCTTGTATTACCACTTAAAATAAGAAAATGATCTTCCTGGGTAGTCAGTGGAGAGGCTCAATCTAGACAGTAATTCCGGATAGTAGTTGTAAATTGAGAATCAGAAGCAGGTACTATCAATCAAAGATATACTGACGATCATGATGTTAAGGTTTGATTTACATTTCCTCTCCAGATCGACTGTTCCTGCGATATCTCCTTCATTTCATTCCATTTTATTTATTATTTCCAAACATATAAACAAAAAATCAATACAACAAAATGACATGGTTAAGCGGGAATACAAATTTCATAGTGAACACAAGTTACAGTAAACAATAATTGTCATAAACGTAAATGCATTCGTATAAAAGAATATTATTATATAATTACTTTTTCATCTTATTTTGAATTTGTATTAAATCAACAATGTAAATATAGCATGATTTCAAACGAAAACCAATCAATAACAGAAACGAAGCTTAACCTCATGTCAAAATAATTAAAAGAAATTGGAAATACAGGAAGCACAGACGTGTTTGTTAAAATGAAGGGCCCTGTTAATAAGATGCAAACGCACACATAACAGGTACACACACGAACACACATAAAACATACACACAGACATAGACACGCACAGACCTACACAGACACACAAAAACAGACGCACACACACGAAGACACAAGACACACGCATACGCACACTCACACAGATATACACATGCAGAAAGAAAGACACAACCGCACAGACATAGACAAACAGGTAGACAGACAGACAGACAGAAAAAATGTGGGAAAAGGAGGAAGGGGAAAATAAGGGAGGGAGGGGAAAGGGAGGGAGGAGAAAGGAAGGGAGGGGAGGAGAAGGGGAGGGAGGGGGAAGGAATGGCGAGGGAGGGGAAGACGAGGGGAGGGAGGGGAAAGGGAGAGGGCAGGGAAGACCCGATGAAATTCACTCGACCTGGAAATTCCGTTAACATGGGGGAAATGTAAACAGTATTTCTATAAAGAGCATAAAAAGGGGTACAGTTGTGAATGAGCTACCTATTTAGTTAAAATGTTAACAGGGTCAGTTCAAGCAGGGGTTGTCAAAATTTTACTTTTAAGTTGACGAGTGAATGCTTTTTACCTGAGTTAAACTAAGAGGAAGGGAATTCTATAGTTTGGGTCCAGCAAAAGTAAAACTGTGGTTTGCAAAGAAAGTTCTAGTCGTCGGTAAATGATATGAGCCTTCTTAGGTCGCACACGCGTATTCACCTATGGAAATCGAGATATAGTCACTGGACCCCGCCCCACACACTTAGAAAAATACGTTCAACTTTGCACCTTAAAAGGTGCAGACGAATGTCACACTGAGAGCACCTTTACAGGTGCAACTTTCAGACTTTAAAGGTGCAAAGTTGCACCTTAAAAGGTGCACCCAGTGTGCAAAGTGCAAAGTTCCTGCCGTAAAGGTACTCCGAGTAGGACATTGTTAAATGTGCAAAGTTGAACATATTTTTCTTAGTGCGCAAGGTAAGGATACGTTTGAATAAAGCTGTCACAATGGTCTGACTTAATGCCCTCTACTTCTCTCTCTCAGTCGAAAATCAGATTTAGACAGTGAACTTTATAGACTCTATGATGACCCGTATTCTGTTAAATGCACAAACATACACGTAGTCAGAAACTAGATAACGTGCGGTATGAAACGGTGTACAGTAAGCGATGTAAAGACAATATTGTATTAAGCGTTCATTATAATGTATTTCAAGCGGTGTCATGTCACTTGTCTCTTAAATCGAAAACTGATTTTATTGTCCTCTTCATAACACGATGATTGATGTGTTAAAGGGTGGTAGGCCCTCTATTCACGACGTTTGAAATAAAGTAAAGAAGTAAAGCACACTAACAAAGTGTGATATAATATACCAGCTTTTATGAATTTTATAATTTCAGTGCTAGTGTTACCACTCAATAAGAAAACGATCTAAAAAAAAGTATCTTGAGAGTCGGTGGCGAGGCTCAATCTGGAAAATAATTCCGAAACAAATTGTAAATTGAGAATCTGAAGTAGGTACCATCAATCAAAGTTGTACTGAAGGTTTGATTTAAATTTCCTCTCCAGATCGGCTGTTCCTGTGATCTATTTAATTAGGTCCAGTGGCGTACCGTGGGTCAGCTCATGGGGGGGGGGGTCTGGCACCCAGTCGCTCAGCCGAAATTGCATCTTTAGATGGTGGATTTTACGCGCTGCGAACGCTAAGCGTGTGATAGGGGTGCCCCTGTCAAGGGTTTTGTTTTTCTTTTTTTGTGTTAAAATGTCCCCCAACTCAATTATTTTGTCATTAAAAAAAAATCGCCGTTTTAATGTATGGGCTTATTTTATCGTGAATACATGTTTGTACATTATGTATGTCATTAGTGCTAAAAAGGCAATTCCGCGAGCGAGCGTAGCGAGCGAGCGGTTTGGAAAACTTTGAAATTCTAAGACGAAAAATACGTTTTGCAGGGGGTGCGTATAAGTAAAAAAAAAAAACCGGACCTATGACAAGGGGGGGGGGAGGACAGACCACCCTAATGGTTGGATTCCAGGGGTCCACCTTATAGAATTCCAAGTAGGGTCCTTGTCCCGAGTGGGAGTAACAGAGCTCCGTTTCCTGAAGCGCACGGCTTATAGCATTTTTATTTTATATAGGGAATATTTGTTTGTATGTATATGTCATTAATGGTGAAAAGGCAATTCCGCGAGCGAGCGGTTTGGAAAACTTTGAAATTCCAAGAAGAAAATGCGTTTTGCAGGCCCGTAGCCATGATATTTCAAAGGAGGGGGTGCGTATAAGTCAAGAAAACCGACCTATGACAGGGGGAAGGGCTCACCATCCTAATGGATGGTTTCCAGGGGCCCACCTTAAAGAATTCCAAGTAGGGTCCCCGTTCTAGGTGGGGGTCAGAGGGTTCCGCCCCTGACGCTCACTGCTTGTAGCAGTTTCATAAGGATATTTTCTCTTTGCTAACACTATTTTTCTTTGAAATGGACAGTCAACCATAACTAAACCACCCCATTTGTTAAAATTGTTGTAAGTTCATGCGAAGGTATGAATTTCGTAGTCTGAAATGCCGATAGCTGAAGCTCAAGCATGAGTTCGATCGGTTTTATAAGCTTATTGTGACCTTTTGATAACACTTTTTTTTAATGGACAGCTACAGTCGACAACAATAAAACAAAACAACCCCCCTCCCCCACTTACGAACTGTTTGGCATTTTCACGGTATAAATGTATGTAGGCCTATTATGAACTGCTGATATAGCAGATGATTTTCAGAACATGGCGGTAATATGTCGGGGATCAGGAGGCGGGGCCCCCTGAAGCTCATGGGTTCTAGCGGTTTTATGAGACAATTTTGACCCCTCTCATCACTGTTTCGTGAAATTTAGGGCCTTCATTCAAAAATAATCAAAAACCTATTATAGAAAATACGTTCTTTTGAACGCACCCCCTCCCCCGGCACGGTCCCGGTATTTCGAATATATTTCATAGCTACAGATGTACAAACAGATTTATGCAAGTGTTTATTCGGTCATTCAATTTGAATTAAATGCGTTGCAAAATCATGAAAATGGCGCACTCGCAAAAGGTGTGCCCCGTGAGTGATCAATTTTGAAGGAAAAATTCCTGCACGAAATTGTTTGATTTTGATAAGTGTATCTGAAAAACTTCCTGCGCTATCGTTGGTTAATGATACAAGCAATTCTACGAGCAACAGATTTTGAAGAGGGAATGATTCCACCGGGTGGGGGGATATTCTCAGTCTACCACGATTAATAATGTGGGAACGCCTGAATATCCACATTGATGTACAAACCTATACTACCACTTTAAATAAGTTCAAAAAAATGTATTTACTTTCAAAATTAATATCCAAATTTGCTCAGTCGACTTGCGCTGTCATGTTACATCCAGCGGAGTTTATGCAGTACATGACCAGAACCAGAACCAGAATAAACACAACAAAATTATTGAATAAACAGTTATAAGTAAAGGTTAAAGAAACGAGTAGTACTTACGCTGAATGTCTATTCCAAAAGGTGCATTGTAAGCACAATTTCTAGCTCGGTTCGCCTCAGTTTTCCTTTTATTTTCCTTCCTTTTCTTTTTTCCTTTTTTTTGCCGGCCGATGGGGGGGGCACGTGACCCCCCCCCCCGTAGTTACGCCACTGATTATGTCCCAAAATCGATACATTTGACCAGTTCCATAGGATACTTTATTTGAATCACTGTGGCGAAGGGGTTGATTTGATCTGGTGTATGCATGTGTTTTCTGAAAACGTAGAGTAAATTTCATTGTTTTTTTTTTTTATTCATTTTGTACACCTCAAAACAAGCTTATCGCGGTTATTGTTCGGTATAGGTTCAGCCGATATATTGTCATGGAAAGTATGGTATAATAAAGAAATACATGGATAGTCTTGCCTAATACCTTACAATAATTGTCGGCAGGGGCGCCATAAGAGTGCTGTGAATGGGGGGTTTTCTCAGATAATTTGTCGACTTCCAAGACGCAGATTGCGGACTGCACGTCTTCGAAAAGCGGGGAAGGGGGAGTCAGTTTGTGTCAGGATTGGGAGTGAACTTTCTTAGGGTCTGTTTGCAAATGATGTGTGCAGTGGCGTACCGTCGGTGAACTCATTTGGGGGCACCCAGTCGGTTACCCGAAAATTCATTTTCAGATATAGTGGATTTAAAGCGCTGCGTACGCCAAGCGTAGTGTATAGAGGTACTGAAATGTTAGGGTTGTTTTGGCCTTCAGTTGATTTGGAATTGTCACTATTTTTACAAGAAACCATCAAAACTATTGATTGACTTGTACGTGATCAAAGCGATTGATTTTTTAAATTATGTTATGGCGCCCATTTTGAATATTTGCATATTTTGAAAAAAAAATCTAGAGATTTCACGTCTGGCACTCATCGAGTTTAGTATCGGCACCTTCAATATCATGAAAGCGGGCTTTTCAGTTTGAAAGTTCGGGCCCACAGAGCCTAAACGCCAACGTTGCTTTGTGGTATAAGCTACGGTAGGTGTTAAACATAAGATTGTCAAGTTTGGTATTTAATAACACAAAAACTATACATCAGATTGTACTGACATTGAGTATAGTTGTAGCTGAATGGTGAAGATTTTGTGGAGGTGGTTTGAATGAGATATTAATATTTAGTTTTTGTAATCCATGCTTATTTATAAAGTTATGGTTCAGATTTTGATATAAAATTGGATTCACTGGGTCCAATATACAAATTTATTGGTCAAGCTATAGAAGTTGGGAAATATTGGGCGAGACGAAGTCGAGCCCAATTTTTGTCAACTCCTAGCGAGACCAATAAATTTTGTATTGGACGAAGACGAAGAATCCAATTTTATCATTATTATGTCATTCATATTTCAATACGGTCAGTGCAATCATATTTTGACCCAGCCTGCCCTGTCAAAGTTATTATCTATATATTAACGCTATATTTAATCTATCAGAATCCCCCTCCAATACAAAAATTAAACCAGCGTTCCTTCTTTCACGTTATTTCCTAATTTTTACTCTACCTCTGACTCTAATAATCGCAATGTTAGTTATTGGTAGCGTATAGACGTACCACACTGTCGTGTGTCAGTCTATGCTGCAAATTAATAAAAATTCTCCACCGGCGCGCCGGTACGGTACGGTGAGCGCTCCTTAGGAGGGAAGATTCTAAAGACATAATAATGATCATTATAATGTCTTTAGAATCTTCCCTCCTATATTACTAAACACACATCGAAGTACCCAATAAAAATACATGTCCTGAGCTGGTTCGAAGCTTTTTTGCTATTACGCATGCGCATTTGCACCTTTGCCCAAAAAAAATGGGCATCCAATTTATTCCCATATTGGACTGGCCATTACGCATGCGCTGACGTAATGACGCATTGCGGCAAACGCTAAGCCGGTGGTTGAATTTTTATTTGCAACAGAGTGGAATACGACAATGTGTTATGTCCACGTTTTTAAACTAGTTTTATAGTCACAAATAGGTTTATTATTACAATTAGATAGAAGTAAGTTTACATATTAGTGTTAAGGGTGCATTACAAGGTAGAGTTAACTTAAAAGAAGGGCCACTGGGTTTGAGGTTCACAAAATTTAAGTTAGTTATACCTTAATCTGTGCTGCGAATAAAATTAACATTGCTATGCTAGGCTAGGCTATCTACTGTGCTCTGCACGTACGTACGTAAGGCCCGGTACGCGACGGTATACGTAACGTTAGCTAGCTCGCTCTAACGAGTTAGTTCGTGTTTGGAACTTGTTTACTCGTTGCATTTGGAATTTTACTCAGACTTGAAATGTTTTATCGCTAACAGGTACATTTGGAACATTTTAATAAACTCTGCCATTGTGAAGTGTGCGGAACCGAAACTACATGTACTTGATTTGTGACATCCTTGCTATATTCTCATTAATTCCAAACTCCTATTCATTACAGCCTATTTAGCCTAAATTAGATCTAACGTTAGATCTCCGGGTTAGATCTATGTAAGTTAGCGGGATGCGGGAAGATCCTAAAAACAAAATAATGATAAAATTGGATTCTTCGTCTTCGTCCAATACAAAATTTATTTTATATCAATATCCAGTCCCCTGTACAAAATTGAAACTGTACAGAAATTAAATAGTGCGTGTGTGTGTGTGTGTGTGTGTGTGTGTGTGTGTGTGTGTGTGTGTGTGTGTGTGTGTGTGTGTGTGTGTGTGTGTGTGTGTGTGTGTGTGTGTGTGTGTGTGTGTGTGTGTGTGTGTGTGTGTGTGTGTGTGTGTGTGTGTGTGTGTGTGTGTGTGTGTGTGTGTGTGTGTGTGTGTGTGTG
>JZLH01S0077380.1:0-20195 GCA_001188425.1 Eucidaris tribuloides | reverse complement strand
CGAGGTGTGTAACGATTGTAAGAACAGTACCATGTAAGTTTATAAATTGAATTCAAAGTGCAAGTGACGTTTAAAAGCATTGAAAGTGGTAGAATTTGTGATGGATTCAGGCAATGAATTCCAAAGCAAGGGTCTAGTGTGCCGAATGGTGTGTAACATGAAAACTTTATCTGCTTTCCAAAGATGAGACTTTTTCTTACTCATTGTATTATGATTGTGAATTGTATCATTAAGTATAAACATGTTTAGTAATACATCGGGTAATATATTCATTTTAAATTTGTATAACAAAACAAGTATATTAAATTTATTAATTTGATGTATGGGTCATACCGTGTCAAATCACCCAAAATAAAAATAAATTTAAATGGTACCGACTCCAAATTTGCTCATATTTGGTATATTGGGTAATTGACCTCATACAAGCCAGAATTTCAATTTATAGCGCAGTCCGTCTTACGGTTCTCGCGCTATGACATTAGCATTTTTGGCCAAAATGGGCGTAACTGCCAATTTTCTAATGGCCATTGCGCGGTAATGGATGGTCCAAACTTGATGTGAGTGGTATCATTGGAAAGGGAATAAGATAAACAATCTAAATGTAACATTATTTTTTACATTGGAGCAAGTTTAACTACGATGAACTTTTGACCTTTACCTTGACCTTGAATTTAACCAGGTCAAATTATATTGAGCCGAAAATCAATACTTCTACAAAATATTAAAAACCTGGAAATATATTAATTTTTGTTTGGTTTCTATCTTGTTTGTAAGCTGGCACATCTGATGCTTCCTGAAATTTATACAGTCCCACAGTCCCACAGTCTCAATGGATGAATTAAAGATTCAAGTTAAAGGAGTACAAAAGCTTTAACCAAAACAATCGAAATGTCATCCATTCCACAACTATTTGAATTCTTCATTTGTTTTACAATATTACAGATCTCAATCTCTTTAACAGGGAAAAGGAAAAATGACTTGTTAAATGGATGTGACATAAAATCCATAAAGTTGCTAGATGTGCTAGAAATGGTGCTGGGTACAGATGAACCTACATTAGCACAATGAAAATTAAAAGAATTTGCAATTTCTTTGTTATCTGTTAAAATTTAATCATTAAAATTTAAGTATGAAGGGTATTTGATTTTTGATTTACCTAATAAGCTATTGATAATCGTCCAGGTCTTATTCGAAAAAATTTTATTTAATTTGTCAAAGAAATATTTCCTACGAGCCGTCCGAAGTAGAGTGTTAACTTTGTTACGAACTTTTTTGTACTTTTTAAGATTATTTGACATTTTATTATTACAACAGGTTTTATAAAGGGAGCTTAATATGAGCTAAAGTAGATGTTTTATGAGCGAAAGTAGGGTATGTGTGTGTGTTAAATTCGGTAGTTATCGGAAGAGAACGGAGTTTCTTAAAGCCAGAAGGAAGCTCAAGAAGTCCGGAATTAATGTGCAGGAAGATTTGACAGCAAAAAACCAGAACATCTACAGGAAAGCATATAGTAGTAAGAAAGTCTAGTCAGCATGGACAGTAGATGGAAAGGTCTTTGCCCTGGTCAAGGCGTCAGATGGTAGGAACATAAAAAAACTCATAACTTCAAGATGTTGACAATCTACGAATGTGGTGCATTGTATTCTGAAATAATGGCCGTCCACGTCCGTTCAACGTGTAATCTGTAACAGAAACAGGAATGTCTTTATTAACCTTTTCATATACAATTATCCTGATAATGAATACAGAACAAGGTTACATGTATAATATTACAACCTATACCTGCCTGGTCCTGTAACAGTCTGTAGACGCTGTACTTTAACCCTTACTTTTATTGTTTGCTTAAATGTAGGGTAAGTGTTTTTATGTGTAATGTCAAGTACGGGTATTTGTTCTGTTATGTAATGGGCAATTCTAGCATGATCAAACCTTTTTATGCTGGAAAAACATAGTGTCTGTCTTGCAACCAAATACTCTTGTTATATCCGAACAAATTTCCCACACAATATATCAAAGTGACTATTTTGATTGCTGTATTCAATTTGGTGATATCATACAGAAGTGATAAAGATTGTGTGTTTTCTATATTCACACTTTCAATGTAAAGCCTTCACAAAAATTTTGGAATTATTCTTGAGTATGTTTTGGACAGTATTGAATCTTAATTTTCACTCATTTGGCATAACGGAAACGTGCTTCAAAGCGGAAATACTTGTATGCTTAACTTACCACTTACATCTTTTATTTCAAGTAGTCGTAATGACAAACGTGGTGGTGGTGTCGGATAGTATATCAGAGAAATTAATATTTAAGAGACGACCTTGATCTAGATGTCTCAATGATTCAGTTGAGACTATTTTCATGAATCGGTGTAAGTCAAAAACGAATTATCATTGCTAGCATATATAGACCGCCAGGGTATCGGCTTATATTGATTTTGTCAATAGTTTTAGTAGATGCCCCTCTCAAAATTTTAAATGAGAAAAAAGAGTGTATTTACTTGGTGATTTTAAACATTGATTTGTGTACCGCAAATACTATCTCAAGAGTTGTTTATGATTACACTCACAACCTTTTCCATTTTGTCCGTTAATCCTGAAAACCAAATCGAAACCCAGCATCTGGGCAAGCTTTACTTGATAATATCTTTAACATTCTCCTGAATAATATTCTAAGATCATATCTGGTGTACTTACTACTGATATAAGCGACAAATCTTTGCCAGTATTCTCATTGCAAAGTTGATTTGTGCAGCAAAAATAACATCAGTATTTTATAAACATACAGTGAAATGAAGAACATATTGTACGCATCTGTTCCGAATTAATCAAACTGATTGGGAAATTCTAATTGTATAAATGATGTGCATCAGGAGATTTGATTCATTTATGAATAGGTACACTACCATTGTACAACCTGTAAGATTGTAATGCAAAAACATAAAAAACACAAACGCCTGGTTACAAACTTCTTTGAAGAAATTATGCAGGACAAATACTCACCTTCTCGTAAGTTTGTAAAAAAACCGTACCCTATAGAGAACGTGTTTATAAGCAATCCAGAAATAGGTAAGATTCAGAAATACGTAAACATACAACATATTGTATTATAACACCATAAATTTGAACGTGTTTTCGTGCAAGATGCCAAGATACATGGAAAGTTTAAATGAATACTTAAATACTTCAACATCTAAGATAAGTTGTGAAATGTTATTGGAGTTGATGACCAAGTAATAGAAGACAGGCAGGAAATTGTCATATGTTTAACGAATTCATTTTAGCATAATTGTTCCAAGCTTGCTGCTGATAGTTCCAAAATTCAACAACAGTATTTTTCACAGGTTGTTTGTAGATTTATCCACAGTCATGTTTTTAAATCCAATTGCTGCCTCAGAAATTTCTCGATGTTGTACTCAAATTAAAAGACACACAAAAGTCCTGGCCAGATAATATGACAGCCAAAGTTTCAAAGATCAATTTGTTTCATGTTGAAACCTTGTGCAATATATTCAACTACTCTTTAGACAAAGTGTGTTCCGCCCAAACACTGAAAACTTGTCCAAGGGTTGTTCCTGGTTTTCACGAAAGTGTGACAAGAATTTTGTTAAAAAACTATTAGACCTATTTCATTGTATCAATTTTTTCCAAAACTTTGAAAGACTGTCTCTGTAGTAGACTTACATCATTATTGAAAAACAACATATAACTTTTAGTCGTCCAATTGGATTTAGACAAGTTACTCAGACGTATATGCCGTATTCAGAATTTTCCAAATGAAAGTCTCTGAAGCTTTGATGAGAAAGAATTTCTACGTCTCTTTTTGGATTTATCCAAAGCATTTGACTGTATAAATCACAGATATTACTGCAGAAAATGTAACATTATGGTATAAGGGGAATTCACATTAAAATGGTTTAAAAGTTTATGTTCCAAACGCGCATGCAGTAGTACAAATATATGAATATAAATCTCAAGTTACTGAGTGTACAATGTAGGTGTACATCAAGGTTCTGTGCTCGGACCACTTTTGTTTTTATTATTCAAAAAACGACCTGGCAGTATGTAAGTCAGAGTTGTTTTCCAATTATATATTTGCTGATGACACTAGCTTGTTATTTCGGCACCGACATAACTGAAATAAACCTATACAATGAATATTGAAATGAATAAGTTTATAACGGTTTATAGCAACACTCTAACACGTTTAATTAGATAAAACATGTTACATATTTTCAAACCGCAAAAACAATTTATAGGAACCCAAATGAACAACAGTTTTATGTCCAAATTATGCTATCAAAGGTGTCACCGAGTACAAATTCTTAGGACCATATTTATAGACGACAAGGGTTGAGCCTCAAGTAGCGGCAATACGTACAGCGAAAACGCGACTCAAATGGGAAGTCGCAGATCCAGAAATTTTTTTATTAAATTGTTTATCTTGGAATGTAGCAATGTAATGAATAGCTGTAAAATGCAGGCGCAGTTGGTGCAGATGATCGACTAAAAATATCCATTTCCTTTCCAAAAGTACTTCGAAACGCCTAATAACATACTATATTCTACCGATTCTTATGTACGGTTGCTTTGTGTGGGACATTGGCGCCAACTACGCTTTTGAATGAATTTTAATCTTCAAAAACGGCACTTCGAGCCATTGGCCACACAGGCCCATTTCACATACTGCTCCTCTTTTCAAAATTACCGAATTCTACAGATTAATAGATATCATTGAATTGCAAGTTTGCTCGTCTTATATGTAGCTCATACTTTAAAAATATTTTTGCCAATAATTATTGCATGACTGTTCACCTTAAATATGTGCCATTCATAATCCTCCAGCCCAAGAGCTGGTTCTCTTTTACACGCAACGGCACTCTTAAAGTATGAATTTTTCTCGAACACAATTAAATTAATGTACTAAATGCGGAATAATATGCCAAACGATTTCAAATTATGCATTTCATTGTCACTTTTTAAGCGTCGTTACAGACGGCATCCCAAAGAAAAAACATCCATAGATTGTTCCTTCTCTACACATTGTTAATGCGCCAGACTTGGCTATTCGAAGTTTGCCTTTGTAACTGTTGTTTGTGTGTTCCCGTACTGTCTGTCTTTAAAAGGCAATTTCCAGGTGATGGCGGTGCTTTGGATGGAGGGGGAGAGGATCCGGGGGAATGGGTCGGCTGCTTGAGGAAAATCAACTGATAGAAAGAACTGTGCCACTTTTGGATAGGTCTCTAAACCCATCTACACGGTTGGATGATTGTGGTGTTCATTGCGCGTCGTCCCTCCATTCACTGGTAATGTGCTGGATTTGGAATTCTGTGATGTCCTTTTCAAGTTTTCATTTGTTAAATGCTGTGTATGTGCCGTAAATCAATTACATTGGAATGTTTGTGAAACAGTGTTGTGTGCAATCTGTGCGAAGTGAAGCAGTTGAGTGGATCGTTCTTAGTAATAATTTGGTTTGGCCAGATTTTGTTGTGTAGAAGAATGGCAATGGTGAAGTTATGTGTAATGTCGTGAAGGAGGGATGTTCGCACGGTATCGCGGTGTTGCCAATTGTACTGAATAGTTAAATGTTTATAATATTAACACTCTGATTAAATTTTGGTTCATTTCATTCTTTATATAATACAGCTTTCACTGGTGTGTTTTACTATTCCTTTCCTGCTGCCGTTGGACGCGGCCTGCTGTTACCTGGAATTGCCTTTAAATTACTGCATAATTTCATCAACATTACAAGTTTAATCCTCGGATCAACCTTACGATAGGTCATAATGACTTTTTTTGTTGATCCCCCCTCATGGTCATATATATATATATTCGTTTTTTCTGTGGTTTGGAATTGAGTCCCTTCGTTTTGTTCTTGTTGTTTTTGGGATTGTAATGATTGTTTTTAATCACGTTACTATACATGATACGATTGTAACTTTGTTTTCCTCATGTGGAATCAACCTTTGAACTTGAAACTTGTTATTATCCAGTGTGCTCATAAATACGAGGATAAAGGGTAGAGATAGTATGAGCGTAAGTAGGTATGTGTTATACCAGAGTGATATATTGCATCACGCCACTTCGCATCATACGACATCTACTTTCTCGTATGTTATTGACACTCTTACCTTGTATGCGCAATTCCTCTACTTTTGCTCATACTACCGTCTACTTTTAGTTTTATTTCAGGACACTCATAGTAAACGCACATACCACTATTTTCGCTCGATTATCAACTTTTAGTATACAGTGGCGTATCATAAAAAAAAACGGGACAGTTTTGAAAAGGCTGTCAACATTTGTTCAAATCATGATGTCTATATTTTGATGTTAATAGATCTCTGACTCTATATCTTCAAATGCCATTTAAAAAATAATATCGTTCAAGCTTGAGGCGAAACACGAACGTCTTTTGTCCCGGGGTTTCAACAAAAAAGGCTTGCGCCATAAATTGCAGAAAATGCAAATATCATCATCCAGACTTCCTCTTACCTTTTCATTATTCGATTGTAAATGATTTTTGAATGCCCCGCACACATTCGAAAAGGAATGGCAAAGATAAGCGGAATCGCAGGGCGTAGCTATGGGAGCGGAGCCTGGGGGGGGGGGGCAGTGGCTCCCACAAATTTGTGTGCCCCCCAGAAAATTTATGACGGGAAAATTTTGACCTGATTGGAGGAAAAAAAAATTTTTGGCCTCATTCCTCCCCCATATCCTCCTCCCCCTCCCCCCCCCCCCCCTCCCGTTGCCGAGTTTTTGCTACTGCGTGGCTGGAAAAAATGTGGGTCCTGGGATTTGTGAGAAAAAATTTTCTCATACGCCGCCACCGCCCCCCCGGCAGCTGAGGTGAACGGAAAAAAATTACCTAGGATTTGGTGCCCCGTACAAAATGTCAAGGCCTCCCAGTCCACGACCCAGCTTAAAAAATTCTATGCTACCCATTGGAAGTTGCTGAATAGGCAAGAAGTCTGATGATCAATTTCTCAATTTCCTGCAATTTGGCGCAAGCCTTTTTGAACCCCGACAAAAGACGTTCCCGTGTTTCCGCGTCAAGCATGAGGAAACTCATTTTTTTTAATGGCATTTGAAAGATAAGACTTCAGAGCTATCTAATTAACATCAAAATAATAGACCATCATAATTTGAAACAAAATTTGACAGACTTTTCAAAACTGTCGCCGTTTTTTTCTTGATACCACTGTATAAATGCACCAAGCAAGCTCCGACTTTTAGCTGCGAATATATTGACCCCTGCGTTGGTTTAAACACACACATACCTCTCTTTCGCCCATACATCGTCTAACTTTAGTTCATATTTATGACACTACTGGTAAATATACACACAAACACCCACTAACTTATTTTCGATCAAATACAACGTTTGTATGACGTTACATATTTCTGCAAGCGACCCTCGCATACCATCTCCATTCCACATTACATGTAGCTTGTAGCCAGGTGCAACTTCGATACCAGAACAGGTGAGATCGGTTGTTGAGCTTTGCCTCAGAGCAGGATCAACACTCTGGTTGGAATAGGGATGCTCCCGTCACGCAAGAAATGACAAATCACTTCCATCCCTTATGCTAGAATAAACTGAAGGACTTTGCCAAAATTTCGACGAAAGATCATCGTTTTGGCCAGTCGCCATTGCCTTGCCGTTTCCAGGGAACCATTTATGCAAAAATGACCCTTTATCTAATTTCAGTGAACCCAAGTACCAGGTCTACCGATCGTCGGTACACCAGAGACCCCAATGACCATATTTCCATGATTTTTTCCCGTTTCTGGTATTGCGATGGAAATGGGGTGGAATTGGCGGTTTATAACCCTAAAAAGCCCAAGGGGAGGAGGAGGCACAATGTGGCCCCCCTACCAATTTTTTTTTCGCCCACTCCACAATTGTCGAAATTTGATCAAACTGGTGACTTTTCTAAAATGTTTCTGGCGAACATTTTGGTGATAGTTTAGGGTTACCTCTGAAATCGTGTGCCATGCAACCACATTTGCCAGGTCATGTGTGTCATTTTGGTGTTTTCTTCTATTTTTAACTACATAGAAGAGTTACTGCCGACTTGTTTTTCGTATCTTATTGATTCAGTATGACATGAAATGTATGTTTCATTCATCTATTTGAACCATATTCAAAGCCATTTCTTGTTTTTCTTTATTTTTGAGGGTAAATGGCGCCAAAAATAAAAACAATAAAAAAATATTGAAAATTCATTTTTCTTGTGTTTTTCCTTTATTTTCAATTTTCAATTATCAGAATACAAGATTTGATGTATTCAAAGTGCAATTCCCAGTCAAAAAAAAGGTACCAGAATCGATTAAAAAATGCCTTGTATTCAGGTTATTTTAAACTCTTTAGTGGCAACCAACATGCATAGTAAATCTATACAATTACATCCCGTACTATATGGATTGTAACACAAAATATGAGCGCACATACAGTCAAAGTTTACTCCAAAATACTTATCTTATATCTAAAATATGTATCTTAGTAATATCTATCGACAAACATTAATCACCTGTGAGTGTATACAAGGGATATTAGAGACGAAAACCGTAGAAATATTCAACAAATCCATATTTTCTAATGTATTTCATTATATTATGGAATGCGCCCATGTGGTGACCTTGAGAAATTTTGATGGTTGCGTTTTGTAGATTTGGGCCGCTTTGTCATGTGAGCCAAATTTTGAGAGGAATGTCAAAAAAATAAAAGATTTTAGAGTAAGGGGGCACAATGTTCCCCCCTTTGGGCACGAAGAGCCAAAAAGAGCTCTGGCTTTTAGGTTAACTTGTCGGCCTATTCTGCATGGGGTAGAACAAGTACATGGTCTGAGCCGAGACTAAACGGCGCCACTACACGAAAACCGACTCTATACCAGTCGGATTGAAGTAGCATGTAATCCGACTGTTTCTCTCACTCCATGCAGTTATGAATATGTCATCGCATCGATGTAATTCCATGTAGGCACAAACGCCCATCTCCATATTGCTGAAGGTGATTCGGCGTATTGGAGTATTCGAAATTTCAATCGCGTCATTTATATATTTTTTTCAAATACCATGAAGTACTTCATTTATGTCTGCTGTAATTAAATAACTGACACTTTTACCCCTGGGATTTCAATAGTTTATGACTTCATACACCTTTTCATTTAATTTAATTTACAACTTTAACACCCCCCCTCCCAAAAAAGATTTATAATTTCATGTAAAAAACAAAACACAACAGATATATACCCCGGATGGGACATAAGCTCAAAAGGCTTTTACAAATACCCCTTAAAATAAAACAAATATAAAATATAAGTATACACATAATCTAACATATTTCACCTTGGGTTGAAAGTGGCAATCATTGAAAGTAACTGATACAACACTGAGCAAATATTCTTTGTTACCACGTACAACTTATCTACATTTAACCTCCATTTTAAGACATATTCATTTGCATACCGTTATTAATGTAAAATGTATGTAGCCAATAAGGCGCCAGACTGTTAACTATGATATCAAACATCTAACCACCCGTGGTGCCAAATATAGATACCAGATGTTTGCGTCAAATTGCAACACCCCTGGTGTTATTCAAACACCAAACAATACTTCAAACACTAAGAGTTCATTAGCTTTTAACACTAATGGTGTAAAATTAATCACCTCTCCGTGTGTTCATACCCAATTTTTGCAGGGTAATACGTGAAATATTTCATTGAGTTTATTCATTTGGTAAACGCATAGACATTCCCATAAACAGACTACCCCCAATTACCATATAATCGAGAATAGCGCATAACACGTACGTTGCATAACAAACTCCAATATCAAGGCAGTATTGTTCGGCTTTGAGTTTTATGACTGTGCACACACCTAAAGTATTAATTGCTTTCAAGAGACGCCTTAAACTTTATTTAAATCAATTCAAGAATTCTCCTGGGAAAAATGAGCGACCTCCTTGTAAGCTTGTATACCATTAAAACGCATGCTTCACACTTCCATTTTTAACCAGAGCCCTATTGTAAACAGCTCTTTTTTCAATCATCTTCGGACTTTCAGAAAGCTGTAATAAAGTCTCTGTATAATATACGAAATAAATAAATAAATAAATATATATAAAATAAATAAATAAATAAATAAATAAATAATAAATAATAAATACAATAAATGCCACTCTGTGCTCTGTGTAAACTGTGTCCGACTAACCATGCTGCTCTCAGCCACAGCCCTACAACGGTTCGTCGTATAGGTCCATGTTCTCGGCCGACCAAAATTAGAGCTTCGTCTCCGGAGATATGATTCTTAAACTTGTTTTATAGACCCAACACTAGCTCTAAATCTTGAAGTAACTGTAGATCGGATTTCACTGATGCTAATCAATCTGGTACTTGGAGTTAGTCCGTTTTTCGTGATACGTGGGGCCCTAATGTGCAGGTGAACTATATATTTTGTATTTGATATATGACACTGCAAGTCGCATGGAGTGGAACCCTGGGGTCAATTGTCCAGTCCATATAAAATTTCTATTTTCGCCAGTCGATTGTTACAAAGTTGGAATATAGGTCGGATATCGCAACGGAGTGGACAGCGTACTCGCAGGGGATCATGTACTGACACGCTGGTGCCGTAGGCGTAAATCGGTCGCGAGGAGTGGGGGGACTGATCAATGAATTCCAAATTTTTGGGGAACGCCCCGAATCAAGAGCTATTACAAGAGGAGATAACAACGTGCAATAGTATACCCCTATTTCCTAATCATTACATTTTTAACTTTTCACGTAAATGCGTTTCTCGATTTTTTTTTTGCAATATAAAAGCAGTAATACCATACATTAAACTTGCATTAATGTTATGGCCTATTATCATTGTGCGACGCGAGCGAAGCCGAGCGATGACAATTTTTACGACCGGTGAACTGGCATGGTGCCAATAACATCTTAGAAAGGGGGGGGGGTGGAATGTTTCTGAAATGTCTCAGATTCAGAGACTGCAAAGACCTTCAAACATAATACCTCCTCTCATAATATGGAATATTTTGTTTTATTTATTTTCCTATATTCGTCCAATTAAACAATTTAACAACAAAACACAGAAAACTGAATAAATTTTGAATCTACATGTCATTTATCACTAAATTAACATCATAATATGTCTGTTACAACGTCTAAAACGCGCGTAGCCTACCACGTGACTAAACAACAACACACACCGCCCTTTATGAATCTCGAAGCTAGAGCTATGAGGTCACGGGTTTTATGTCGAGTCGGACGCTAACAAAATGCTCAAAATTCCTTGAAATACTTTGATTGTAGCATTGTTTCACCTGGGGAAACAAATATGATCGCCACGACATAAACCCTTCACGGAAAAAATGGCAACTTCTAAATGTTGTTTACAGTATTCCTAATTCATGAGCATGCCGTGATACATCAAATATTAATGGCTGAGGCCTGCGAGCGTGAGCCTAAAAATTAAAAGGTATTGCTAACATTTCACCACGCACAGTTAAAAATCCGGGCCACATGAATTCCCCATGCCTACCAGTGTCCTTTGAATGAGGTCTAAAATTAGCCCTGAAAAAATTTATTTCAAAATGATATTTAGTGCTTGAAAAAAAGTCAGTGAAAATCGTGAAGTTGAGTGACCTGGATTCACTTGCCCATTTCCTCACATAGACGTACTGTGTGTACACTAGCTATTAAAACTCTCGTCCCGAGTTTTTAATTGTTTATTCATGCATAACTTGCCATGTGGCATGTAACTTTCCAAACTTTTGTAATTTTAGGGTGTTAAATTGTCGAACATTATGAACACTACTATGTAGCTTCCATATCAACTTTGAATTTTTTTTAATGAAGCTCCCACCATGTTACCTAATCACTTAAAGGTAAGTTGCTACTGTAGTCGTCTTTCAAATTCGGGCACAAATTACAAAGGAAAAAGGGTATTAAGAACCAGTAATCACTTAATAAAAGGCGGTAGCCGGCAGTAAATTAGAACGGCGCGCCCTCTGAAATGTAAGAAAATGACCATTGCCATTGTAAGAAGGGAAAACACTTTAGGGTTTTCTGAGAAGTAGAAAGTAGTGGATACCATCCTGAATACTCAGAATCACTACCCCCTTAAGGAACACGATTTAATGATCCCTTAACAAAGAATTTTGAAATTCGAGCAAAAATCATATAAGACGTCATCTGATAAATTCTGTACGTCTCGGAAGGGCTCCTATGTCCTCACGTGAATATATCTGAGTTTGTTTTTACATTTGGTGAATATACTATTTTTTAGGCTACATTTTGCGTTATCTCTCACTAAATAGGGATAGGGATATAATGACGCATTTGACCGATGTTAAAAACACGTTTATTATATAATTGAACGATGAATGAGAGATACAATCGGGACCCATCGCGATAATACAGATAAAATATCTTTAACATTTTTTAAATTTTATAAAAATGTCATTATAATTGATACATTTAGAAGAATAAGACCAAGTTAAAAACTACCCACAGCCTCGTTGACCCCTCCCCTGATCCCATTCCTAGGAAAGGGTCAAATTGACCAAAATTTTGTCAAATGCCTTTCCCCCGCATGTAACGCTTCAAAACACATCACTAACTCAATTTCTATCTTACAGTATTCAATTTCCAGTTAGTGGTTTACATAGATCCTCAGTTTGTGAGCGGCACGAGTGCTTCGTTGCACGTGTCAGCCCATGTCAGTTCTTTCGACGAAAACAATGGACAGGTACCCACTCATTTTTGATTGATATTTCCTAATTGAGTGTGTTTCTGATTTTACGGTGGATATAGCCGGATAAGATTGATTTGAAATAGCCATTATAATGAACAAGAGTCTGAAAGACAAAATAGATAGGAGCTCATGCTCTTCAAGCCAAAGGATAAGAGGCAAATAAAATGAACTTCTTATTCTGCCCCAAGAAAGAGAAGAAATGACTTCATTGTTTAACTGGCTTATATAGTCGGCGTAGTGAGCATCATGGTAGCAACCATTTGAGACATGGACATTACATTGAATTTTAATAAATTTGAAAAAACATGTGTGCTAGATGGGGTGCATAAGGTCGTGTAGTTTTGTTGTGTGATTGTATGTGTGTGCGCGCGGTGTGTGCATGTGTGTGTGTGTGTGTGTGTGGTGTGTGTGTATTCTGTTGACATACATGAGTCAGCTTTATCAAAAGAACAGACTAAAGTCCGGTGTGAGAACTTTTTCAAAATATTCGCTGGCTAGGAGCAAAAACGCAATGTAACCTCACGGTCGCATACGTTACATGGCCTGGGAAACGGGGGTGCTGCAGCCCGGCGGGGGGGGGTCACTTAGTATAATTTTTGATACGTATGTGCCCCGCGGGTAAGAGACGCCCCATTGTTCAGCCCAGATTTCCGTTCACGAGCATTCAATTTCAGAAGAGCACAAAACTTTTTTGATTTTTTCAGTTCCAGAGACCCCCAATTTGCCGTTTGGCTTCTGATTTTTTGCTCGGCGGGCCAAAGAGCAATTGCCTTTTCAGCCACGGCGTCGCCAACGGCGCGCCGGAACTTCGCCGCTTTGTAGTTCCGACATAGCAATTTTGAGGTTTTCTGAAAGCTTAAGCTCAGTTTCCAAACCCACCATTTTCGCGTCAGCCCGTTCCAGAGCCCCCGATTTTCGACTTCGGTGCGGCACATAGTATCACTTTGTAAGTCGAGTGCGCCCCCCCCCCGGGTCTGCCAGAAATTTTCAGTCCTGCAAACAGTCCTTTATGACATGATGTATAGCATTATATACGCGTCCGTCCAGGGGGCGGTGTCCCCTATGTTTTCAAATTTTGGCCTGAAAATTTTGTTTTGGCTGCGAAAAAAAATATTTTCCACCACCGTGACAAAATTCGTTCCCAGGCCGGGCTAACGTACTTGAATTGATAATAACTATAGCTAGTACTACTACAACGTACTACTCCTATACTCCGCTACTATACTACAATCTACTACTACTACTAACATACTACTACTACTACTAACTAACTAGCCTACTACTACTAACTATACTGATGCTACTACTACCACTTCTACTCTTCAGAACTCCACCCGCAATCCAACCCGTTTGTTGATATTTCTTAGACTTTGAAAAAGGAAACCCCTTCAGACCTTCCTCCCTCAGTCTGAAATAATCACCCCTTATCAACATCCAACACCACCAATTATCCCCATCAACATTATCATCATCACCATGCTCGACAAAACACCACATCACCACTACCACCATCAAATTCATCGGCCATCAACACGACCATCATCACCACCGCACCAACCACCACCACGCTTATCATCATCATCATCATCATTACTCAACCACCACTCATCATCATCACATCCTGTTTGAGGTTTGGACCCTTCATTTCGCTTGATGATCATTCATGGACCTTTCAGGTGTATTGTGTCTATCAGGTGAGACCAGCAATATTATCCTCCTTTCCTTCCTTTCAGAGTTGCGGCCATTTATGTACTCTAATGCATAAACTACTAATGATGTTTTTTTTTTCTTCGACAGTCTCTTTTCATATTCAACAGCACTCTTAATGACCATCTTGTTTCAAGTTATGACTTGGTAACCAGCATTTTATTCACAATTCGTTACTACAAGTCCCATAGAAAAAGCCTCAAATGCATAGATAAAATATAGCCACAGACCAAATGAATTTAATTGTTGATAACAATCTATTACTGGAGAAAATCAAATGTATCGCATACAATAGGAAGACATTGATTAACACAAAAATATTATCTTTCCTTTCACTTTTGATTTATCAAAACGACAAAGTAATTGTTTTTCCCCGAGGTTCTCCAGATGAATATCCACAATGAAACGTCATAAAAATTGTGATCACTTCCATATAAGAATCAGTTAATGTACACTCTTTTCGCATCTACAAACGCTGGACGGACATTTTTATAATTCTTTTTATTATTTTTTAAAGTTTTTACATCCACTAATACTGGTGAATTTTGTTCTCCATGGAGTGACTAGTAACTGATTGTGTGATTTTGGTCGCCCTCTGTTTTCCTCTGGGCCACCCTTAATAATTCTTCAGTCCCAAATTTGAAATTAGAAACACTGTCTGAGCTTATAGCTTTTCCAACCTGTTGACTAAGGGAGCTTGAAACACTCTTCACACAACAAATCAGCATTATGATCCAGATTTGTGAACTCCGCTACCACAATTAACATATATAGTTAATTAACTACATTATAATCATATAATAGAGGAAAAGCAAAACAGAATATACTTGTATAAACATAGCCAAAATTCAACTAAACAAGCAAAACTCTCAATAAAATTATTAAAATGTGCTATCTGTCAAAATAATATAGAAATAGGCATACAGAATAAGACCATAGATTTATCAGATTACCCAATCAGATGAAGGTCTGTGTACTTTTGAAATCTACAAATGAAAATGGATAGACACCTCATTGGTTAGGAATATACAAATTTGAAAGCTTTGGCAACAAAAGAAATCATCAAGCCAAAAAGTTTTTTTTTTTTTTTACTAGACAGTTTAATTCATAATATCAATCTTTAACAAAGTTGTATAATCAATATTTAACATGCAGTTTAACATCACTGTATACAGTGGTTTATTTTCACGAATTTCGACGACTTATCTAATGCGAAAATGTTCACTTCCAAACATTTTGTAGCAAAGTGAATAGCAAATACAATCAAAAAATAATATTCTTCACAAATTTTCCCGCTCTGAAAGCAAAATCGCAAAATAATGTATGGATGTGAAATATATGGCGATAGCAGACATTGTCATTATCAATTACTTTTTTATGTCAGTCCGCTTCAGTAACACAATACCAGGGATGTAGTCGAGGCCAGCCCGTTCCGAGTGCTGGAAAAAATATTTGTCCCTAGACTTTGTAGCTACGTGACCGGTCCGGCCAAGGCAAGGCCGGCAAAATCTGGCTCGACTACATCCTGACCAGTACTCGTTTCTTTGTGTTGTGTGTATTTGGAAAACAATACAAATCGCTTGATAAATACAGAAGTTACAAATGAAGACAGACTCCAAATAAAATTTACAAAAGTACACAAGTTAATTAAATAAGAGCTAGGAAATTTTGGACAAAATTAACATCACAATAGTTGATATGACTGTAGACTATCAAATAGGAAAATGGGACCTACGTACTCTGCTCACATACAATCTTGTCAAACAAACAGAATACCAACAAACAACACTTCCATGTATTTATGGACTCGAATCAGAACACTAATTATGTATGGCAGTTGGTACACATGGCTTCGACATCTCCAAACTAACTCCAAAATCAATAATACACAGACCTAATGACGGACAACAGACAGAAAAAAAAACATACTGTAGTATTATGGCATGTCATACATACCCAACTATATCAACAGATAGAATTGCCGCCAATGTACACTTCATCTTAATTGTGCATAGTCCAATATGATATGAACTTACTTAAGTTTGTTGGTAATGGTGACTGACCATGATTTAATGCAGCTTAATAGCCATTAACTAAAGAACGAAGTTTCCTGTTTTACATATGCAAAATTCTTTTTTTTCCATTTTTTATCAAATGTAAATTCCGTTTTTTCTCACGCGTTATAGTTTTGCAATTTTCTGGATTGAATTCTTTGTTGGAAAAAAAAAAATCACAAAAAAACATTAGCTTTCTTCGGCCATGGCGTTTGATTTGGGACATATTACAAGTAACGCACAATTCTTGCTTAATTAGGCTTCTTTGGTAACATTAGTTCAGTTTTCTTTAATAAATATCTATAAACTTTTACTTTGAGGAATTTCAGGTATAATTTTTTCAAGTTTTGTTCAAAAAGCCTTTTCTGCGTTATACCTAAATTCTGTGATTTCCACAGAAAATCCACAGCGAAAACTTTGCTCTTTACCATTAACCCCAATGAAATACGAACGAGACTATCTCCGGGCTATGCCTATGAAAATAGGTGTTATGCTGAATAAAATTGTAAATCCAGTGATTAAGAATACATGTATTAATTTTAGCAAGACTGATAGTATTATTATGATCACTTGTTTGTAAGAGAATCCCACCATATAGCCTGACAGTTAAAAAAATTGTAATGTACACATCTGTAAGTTTATTATTACTATACACCAACACTTCCAATATCAGTATTTTTTTCTTTGTATGTACTATGTTTTAAATGACGGACAAATTAATCATGCATTCTGTTCATCAAATTCATATCCAGTCTGGTAAATCACTGACTACGCCAGTCAATAAATCAAACTCATTCATCATTTTTAGAAAAATAATCTGAAAGAAGTTAGTGGCTGAAGAATCAATGCTGTGAGCAATGGAAGCCATCAGAAGACTGATAAAAGCTCCTCTTTAAATGTTCACATTCAAACAAACTGAAACCTTTGGCACATCTTTGACCGCAGACAAGACAAACAATCACCCTAATAAGATAACATAATCTATCCACCTTTAAACCTATTTTAACTGGGCTATGTCAGACCAGTTTTTACTTGGGGGGGGGGTCCAAATTTGACCCCCCCTTCCAGATCCGCCCAGCTGATCGCAGCGAGCGCACGCGAAAATTTTGCATGCGCATAGAGCCGGATGTAAATATGACAACGACTGTATAGAAATTGTCACAAAACATACTAATTTTTTCTTATTTTTTAATAATTAATTATGCAGTTAAGTGGCATGAAATATGTGTTTGCCATCTAATCACTTACACTTTTGTGAAAATATCATTCTGACATTTCTCACAAATTATCTGCAAAAAAATTTGCCCGAATAGGAATTAATTCTTAATGATATTTTATTGTTTTTGTGAATTTCTTATTTATTTCTTTGTTTTCGACCTTTTTGTTCTCTTTTTTTTCAGATAATATTGTTGGCGACACTTCTGCAATCCATAAACATCATGAAATTGACTTCATTTCAACCAGTAAAAGCAAAAATAATCATCCATTTCATGATTTTTGCATGAAAACACACATTTTCCAGTGATTTTGTACACGAAATCACTGTTTTTTGAGCGATTTTGGGGTTGACATCAATGTATAAAAAGTTACGCAGCGTCATAACGGTATGTTTCAATTTTCGCGAAAATGGTCTAAAAGATCACAAGACTTAAACGTAAAAAGTCAGAGAGCGACCGCTATCAAAAAAATTTGCGCGGCGGCCGGCATGGTCGCGAAATATCGTTGAGGGGGGGGGTCAAATTGACCCCCCCCCAGTTAATATAGGGTTAACACTCACAATTTAATGAAGCACGTGGTGCACAGACTGAAACTGATGAAAACTTAGTAATTTGTCAAACATATATAATGTACATGTACACACATCTACATCGCCTCGTTTATCATTCACTTGATATTAATAAATAGTTTTGTATTATTTTATGATTTATTATATTGTGTTTTGTCACATCCACATAAGGGTCAAATGCAATTTTGCTCTACAATCTCTATGTATGGTTTAAAGGTGGTTTTAACATAAGTTTTGATTATAAGACAAATGATAGTAATATCAAAATATACATAGTTTAATGCCAAATAGAGTGTAATGACTACACATAGAACTTTTAGCCAAACAAAAATCTATTTCTTTCTTTTCACTATATACTAGCGCTCGGAAAAAATACATAAATATACTTGACCCTATGAAGTGAAAGATTGTTTCTTTGGAGCAAACCCTGCTGAGAAAGTCTGAATACTATAATATATGAATAAAAATATTTAAAAGTTTGAAGTATATGGTAACTTATTCACCTAAATTGTCTCGCTTTATATCGTTATACTACCATTACTGTCCAAATATCATTACCTAATTAATACTAACCAATTGAAAACGTAAAGAGTTGAATGTACACTAAACAATATTAAATCTCTATGCTGCTCTTTGGAAAACAAATATAAAATAATTATTTTAAAGTATGCTCACCATTTATCGTATAACGAAAATGTTTCAATATAGCAATCACAGACCCAATAACAAATGTATTTAAATGTCAATTGCACTAATAAATCAAATTTTGGAAACAGCAAACTTTCCCTATAATTGTCACAAAAGGTATAGCAGTATTCCCAAGTCCATATTAATTATACAAGAAAATGGTTTTAAACTTTGGAAATTTACAATTGGTACTAGTAGTATATAATGTAGTGAGCAAGCGATAATTTCTAACATGTATTTTACTCCAGGAACATTTCTTAGTGACTTAATGCAAGTAATTTAGTGTCCTTTTTGCTTGTGTTGTGTGTCAGGGACGTTAACAGTACAGGGTAAAGTATTAAGCATATCTTATAGGAACACACTATTCACCCTACATGTATATTTGCACGCAACCGAAAAGGGGTTTCTGCTTGTAAACAAGCAATCCTGAAAAAATATTCAATAATTTATAAAAGTATGCTATTTAATTATTCATAAAAGTTTTGTGACCGTCACACGATACGCCTGATAAGTCGGCACAAACCTGAAGTAAGGAGAGTGCCAAATATCATAATGAGACAATAAAGGCGAAAGTGGAGTTTATGACGCCTTTACATGTTAGAAAGTTTAATATCATATGTTCACGGACAAGATTTTGTTCTTTCTCTGTTTCTGTTTCATAAGATGTGCGACTTTATAAGGTTTCATGGTGACAGGTCACATTTCATCTCTAATGCCTTTCCTGTAAAGGGAGAAATGACATGCCTCCTGTGACTTTGGGAATAATAATATATGTACATGTTTATGTTTGTCTTGATTCAGATTTACATACTTCCCACTTACAATATGCCGGCATCAATCAGTCTGACATGACCTTCAGTACAACCAATGTGCATACTCTTACTGTCAAAACTGTTCAGTGATCTCTGCCCTTGTTTGTGTAATAAGCAGTTTTGTGAAATTCTTGCCAGGCCACAGTGTTAAAACTTACAAAGTCTAATACAGAGTACCTGAAATTGCAGGCTTCTGGGCCTGTAATATCTTACATTTCCTGCATTTGTGGTATGTGTGGGGGGGGGCGAGGAGGGGGAAGAGGGGGAGAGGGGTTCCAAACAATATGAAATAAAGGTATAATCCACCCATATATTACTACAGCCCAAGGACCCCTTTTTTCTTTAGCGAAATTATGTTAATAAGATTACTTTGCCAGCTGTA
>JZLH01S0077363.1:0-13560 GCA_001188425.1 Eucidaris tribuloides | reverse complement strand
GCTAAGTGCCTATAAAACTCCAGAAATCTAAGTTCCTGTCACATAAAAGTCATCAGGACATTATGTACATATGTATTGAAACTCCGAGTTCTTTCCCAATAATTCGCAAAGGTTTATGTATCTGGTGCTTTTACCCAGGTACTTGTGACTTCTTGAAGTATATGTTAAAATGTAGTAATCCTTACGTTTGTTTGAACCTTGTTCACCGAACAGATGATGAAAAACCAGCCATTGAGCGCTGCCCAAGTGACATCGTCAATTCCACCGATGTTAATGCTGCTACGGGCACTGTGTGTTGGACTCCTCCAACAGTAACCGACAATTCGGGCGTGGTAACGTTGACATCTAGTCATAATACTGGTGATTCATTCCCCATCGGTACTACCGAAGTCAATTATACAGCTGTGGATGAGGCTGGAAACATGGCGGATGTTTGCCGTTTTACCGTTACCATCACAGGTATACAAAGTCAATTAATCTCCTGCCTGCTTAAAGATGTTTCACAGAAAATTTATCAAAGGGATTTCTCCTGTTAATTCTGGATGTGTACTTGTCCAGTCATGACCACGTAATGATGGGATAATCTGACAGATCGTAGGATAAAAAATATTTTCTGGTACGTAAATTGCATATGTGTAGAAATTCATTTGTAACGTTTGGTTGAAGTTGTATCTGACACCCTTGAGAGACTGAATTATATCATTAAACGCATCAAAGTATTTTTTGGAGTTACCATCGTTGTCTTTCTGGGATTGGGCAATTGTTGTCAGACCTTCACTATCTAACCTGAGCGCAGTGCTTTCTGTCTTTTCCTCTGGAATTTCCTCAGTACAAGTTATTGGGGAAACTACGAAGTTCAAGTTGTCGAGCACAGTAGCATTTGTGATTCAAATTGATTTGCCATCAATAGTCGTTGTCTGTGAAGATGAATGTTGGGTCCAGATAACAAACTTAACAAATTAACGTTGGGATATTGGTTCAAAGATGAGCAGTCCCAACCAATTATCAAGGACCTGTTGATAAAAGCATGCATCTTTCATGTGTGCAATAATTTCATCTTGAAAGTTTCTTGCAAATAATTCTTTCTATACAGAAATTGTAAAACTTTAGAAACCACCGAAAGCGCTTTTAATAATCTTTGCCTGACATACTTTTTATGTGTTAATAGGTTATTAGTGGATTTTGAGAGTTAAGTGCTTATGTATGGAACTCCAGAAATCTAAGTTTCTGTCATATGAAACGTCAGAATATTATTGACAATGCATTGAAACTCAGAGTTCTTTCCCAAATTTTGCACATTTAAAAAGCAGTATTTTATTTCGGAAATGTTTATGTATCTGGTGCTCTTACCCAGATAATTGTGACTTCTTGAAGAACATATTGAAATGTAGTAATCCTTACATTTGTTTGAATTTTGTTCAACGAACAGATGATGAAAAACCAGCCATTGAGCGCTGTCCAAGTGACATCGTCAACTCCACCGATGTTAATACTGCTACAGGCACTGTGTATTGGACTCCTCCAACAGTAACCGAAAATTCGGGCATGGTAACGTTGACATCTAGTCATAATGCCAGTGATTCATTCCCCATCGGTACTACCGAAGTCAATTATACAGCTGTGGATGAAGCTGGAAACATGGCGGATGTTTGCCGTTTTACCGTTACCATCACAGGTATACAAAGTCAATTAATCTCCTGCCTGCTTAAAGATATTTCACAGAAAATTTATCAAAGGTATTTCTCCTGTTAATTCTGGATGTGTACTTGTCCAGTCACGACCACTTAATGATGGGATATCCCGCAGATCGTAGGATGAAAAATATTCTTGTGCATAAATTGCATCTGTTTCAAAATTTATTTGTAGCGTTTTTTGAAGTTGTATCTGGTACCCTTGTTAGCCTGAATTATGTCCTTAAAAATATCAAAGCATTTTTTGGAGTTTTGATTGTTGTCTATCTTAGATTAGTTAATTGTTGTAAGACCTTCACTATCTAACCTGAACGCAGTGCTTTTTGTCGTTTTCCTCTGGAATTTCCTCAGTATAATTGTTGGAGGAAACTACGAAGTTAAAGTTGTCGAGTACAGTCTACCCGTGGTAAAAACTCCTCGTTTTTCCAGTAGCATTTGTGATTCAATTTGATTGTCATCAATAGTTGTTGTCTGTCAACATGAATGTTGGTTCCAGAGAACAAACTTAACAAATTAACGGTGGGATATTGTTTCAAAGATGAGCATTCTTAACTTGAACAATTGTCAAGTACCTGTAGGTAAAAGCATGCATCTTTCATGTGGGCTCATAGTTTTATCTTGAAAGGTCCTTGCAAATAATTCTTTCCATGCAGAAATTGTAGAATTTGATGAGAAACCACCGAAAGCGGTTTCAAAAGTCATACATTCTATGTGTTTATAGGTTATAGGTGGATTTTGAGTGCTAAGTGCTAAAGGATGGAACTCCAGAAATCTAAGTTTCGGTCAAATGAAACGTGAGGACATGATTGACAATATGCATTGAAACTCAGAGTTCTTTCCCAAATATTTGCACATTTAAAAAGTAGTTATTATTTCGAAAAAGGTTTATGTATCTGGTGCTCTTACCAGATACTTGTGACTTCTTGAAGAACATGTTGAAATGCAGTAAACCTTACATTTGTTTGAACCTTGTTCAACTAACAGATGATGAAAAACCAGTCATTGAGCGCTGCCCAAGTGACATCGTCAATTCCACCAATGGTAATGCTGCTACAGGCACTGTGTATTGGACTCCTCCAACAGTAACTGACAATTCGGGCTTGGTAACGTTGACATCGAGTCATAATGCCAGTGATTCATTCCCCATCGGTACAACCGAAGTCAATTATACAGCTGTGGATGAAGCTGGAAATATGGCGGATGTTTGCCGTTTTACCGTTACCATCACAGGTATACAAAGTCAATTAATCTCCTGCCTGCTCAAAGAGATTTCACAGGAAGTTTGTCAAAGGTATTTCTCCTGTCAATTCTGGATGTGTACCTGTCCAGTCATGACCACTTAATGATGGGATATTCTGAAAGATCGTAGGATGGAAAATATTCTATTGTACGTAAATTGCATCCGCTTCAAACTTTATTTTTAGCGTTTGTTTCAAGTTGTATCTGACACCGTTGAAAGTCTGAATTATGTCCTTAAAAGCATCAAAGTATTTTTTGGAGTTTTGATTCTTGTCTTTCTTAGATAAGTTAGTTGTTGCGAGACCTTCATTATCTAACCTGACCAAAGTGCTTTATGTCTTTTCCTCTGGAATTTCCTAAGTATAAGTTGTTGGGGAAACTACAAAGTTAAAGTTGTCGAGTACAGTCTACCCGTGGTAGAAACTCCTCGTTTTTCCAGTAGCATTTGTGATTCAATTGTATTGTCATCAATAGTTGTTGTCTGTCAAGATGAGTGTTGGGTCCAGAGAACAAACTTAACAACTTAACGTTGAAATATTGTTTCATAGATGAGCATTCTTAAACAATTGTCAAGTACCTGTCGATAAAAGCATGCATCTTTCATGTGGGCTCAAAATTTTATGTTGGAAGGTCTTTACAAATAATTCTTTCTATGCAGAAATTGTAAAATTTGATGAGAAACCACCAAAAGCTGTTTCAATAATCTTTGCCTGACATACTTTCTATGTGTTTATAGGTTATAGGTGGATTTTGAGAGCTAAGTGTTTAAGAATGGAACTCTAGAAATCTAAGTTTCGGTCACATGAAACGTGAGGGCATGATTGACAATATGCATTGAAACTCAGAGTTATTTCCCAAATATTTGTACATTTAAAAAGCAGTTATTATTTCGGAAATGTTTATGTATCTGGTGCTCTTACCCAGATACTTGTGACTTTTTGAAGAACATGTTGAAATGCAGTAATCCTTACATTTGTTTGAACCTTATTTAACGAACAGATGATGAGAATCCAGTCATTGAGCACTGCCCAAGTGACATCGTCAATTCCACCGATGTTAATGCTGCAACAGGCACTGTGTATTGGACTCCTCCAACAGTAACCGACAATTCGGGCTTGGTAACGTTGACATCGAGTCATAATACCAGTGATTCTTTCCCCATCGGTACTACCGAAGTCAATTATACAGCTGTGGATGAAGCTGGAAATATGGCGGAAGTTTGCCGTTTTACCGTTACCATCACAGGTATAGAAAGTCAATTAATCTCCTGCCTACTAAGAGATATTTCACAGAAAGTTTGTCAAAGGTATTTCTCATGTTAATTCGGTATGTGTACTTGTCCAGTTATGACCACTTAATGATGCGATATTCTGAAAGATCGTAGGATGGAAAATATTCTATTGTACGTAAATTGCATCTCTTTGAAAATTTATTTTTAGCGCTTGTTTGAAATTGTATCTGGCAGAATTGAGAGACTGAATTATGTCCTTAAAGTATCAAAGTATTTTTGGAGTTATCATCGCTGTCTCCGCGTTGTCTTTTTCGGATTGGTTAATTGTTTTCAGACCTTCACTTTCTAACCTGAACGCAGTGCTTTCTGTCTTCTCCTCTGGAATTTCCTCAGTATAAGTTATTGGGGAAACTACGAAGTTCAAGTTGTCAAGTGCAGTAGCATTTGTGATTCAGTTGAATTTGCCATCAATAGTCGTTGTCTGTGAAGATGAATGCTGGGTCCAGAGAACAAACTTAACAAATTAACGGAGAGATATAGGTTCAACAATGAGCAGTCCCAACCAATTACCAAGGACCTGTTGATAAAAGCATGCATCTTTCATTTTTGCAACAATTTCATCTTGAAAGTTCCTTTCAAATAATACTTTCCATACAGAAATTGTAAAATTTTAGAAGAAACCACCGAAAGCGCTTTTAATAATCTTTACCTGACATAGTTTTTATGTGTTATGTCTCTTATGTGGTGAATTTTGAGAGTTACGCGCTTATGTATGGAACTCCAGAAATCTAAGTTTCTGTCATATGAAACATCATGATATTATTGACAATGCACTGAAAGTCATAGTTCTTGCCCAAATATTTGCACATTTACAAAGTAGTTACTATTTCGGACAGGTTTATATATCTGGTGCTTTTACCCAGGTACTTGTGACGTCTTGAATTACATATTGAAATGCAGTAATCCTTACATTTGTGTGAACCTTGTTCAACGAACAGATGATGAATATCCAGTCATTGAGCGCTGCCCAAGTGACGTCGTCAATTCCACCGATATTAATGCTGCAACAGGCACTGGGTATTGGACTCCTCCAACAGTAACCGACAATTCGGGCTTGGTAACGTTGACATCTAGTCATAATACCAGTGATTCTTTCCCCATCGGTACTACCGAAGTCAATTACACAGCTGTGGATGAAGCTGGAAACATGGCGGATGTTTGCCGTTTTACCGTTACCATCACAGGTATACAAAGTCAATTATTCTCCTGCCTGCTAAACGATATTTCACAGAAAATTTATCAAAGGTATTTCTCATGTTAATTCGGTATGTGTACTTGTCCAGTTATGACCACTTAATGATGGGATATTCTGAAAGATCATAGGATGAAAAATATCCTCTTGTGCATAAATTGCATCTGTTTCAAAATTTATTTGTAGCGTTTGTTTGAAGTTGTATCCGAAGTTGTATCTGATACCCTTGATAGACTGAATTATGTCCTTAAAAGCATCAAAGAATTTTTTTGGAGTTTTGATTGTTGTCTTTCTTAGATCAGTGAAATGTTGTGAGACATTCACTATCTAACCTGAAGGCAGTGCTTTCTGTCTTTTCCTCTGGAATTTACTCAGTGTAAGTTATTGGGGGAAACTACGAAGTTAAAGTTGTCGAGTACAGTCTACCTGTGGTAAAAACTCCTCGTTTTTCCAGTAGCATTTGTGATTTAATTGGATTCCCATCAATAGTTGTTGCCTGTCAAGATGACTGTTAGGTCCAGAGAACAAACTTGACAAATTAACGGCGCGATACTGGTTCAATGATGAACAGTCCCAACCAAATGTCACGGACCTGTTGATAAAAGCATGCATCTTTCATGTGGACTCATAATTTTATCTTGGAAGGTCCTCACAAATAATTCTTTCCATGCAAAAATTGTAAAATTTGATGAGAAACACAAAAGTGAAAAAAAAAAAAATTTAAATCAATTTGAAAGTATTTTCTATTTCACAGATGTATATGTTTCTGGTACTCTAATGAAGGTTCGTTTAACTTTGTTACGATGATAGTTAAATGGAGTAATATTTACTTTTCTTTGGTCGTTGTTCATTTAACAGATGATGAAATACCAGTCATCGAGAGCTGCCCAAGTGACATCGTCAATTCCACCGATGTTAATGCTGCTACAGGCACTGTGCATTGGACTCCACCAACAGTAACCGACAATTCGGGCTTGGTAACAATGACATGGAGTCATAATACCAGTGACTCATTCACCATCGGTACTACCGAAGTCAATTACACAGCTGTTGACGAAGCTGGGAACATGGCGGATGTTTGTCGTTTTAACGTTACCATCACAGGTAGAGTAAAACAATAAATGGCCTTCCCTTTTAAATTTTTTTTCTCACGAAATCTGTCAAAAGTATTTCCCCTGTTAATCCTCGACTTTTACTTGTCTGGTCAGGACAAGTTAATCATGTGATATTGTGAAAGACTAGTAAATTCGTTGAAATTGGAAATATTTTAATGTATATGAGTTGCACCTGTTTCAATATTTATTTTTTGGGTTTATCACTGTTCTTTCAGACTCTGAATTGTGTCCTTGAAACCATCCGGGTATTTTGTTTTTTGAACTTATTTTCGCTCTTTTGGTTTCTTTTTAAAATTAGCAAACGTTTTACTTTCTAAGCTGGGCCCAATAGTTTTTGTTTCTTTCATTGGAATGTTGTCAGTATAATGTATTGAGAAAAATATTAAGTTAAAGATGATGAGAAGGGTGTACTCGTATTAAAGACACCTCGTTTTGCAGCAGTATGTTCGATTCAACAAGATTGATATAACAACCTTAATATTAAGAGTAGTTGTCTGTCAACACAAATGTTGATTCATTGTAACAAAGAACAAACTTACCCCATATGCATGTTTCTATCATTCTTTGGTAAATTACAGATGACGAATTACCTACTATCACTGATTGCCCGAAGGACATTGTAGACTCAACCAGCAATGATACAACAATGAATATTACATGGAACGCTCCCTTGGCTTCAGATAACTCTGGCTTTGTAACGCTGACATCGAGTCATGATCCCGGTACCATCTTCTCTACTGGTAAAAAGGAGGTAAATTATACAGCTGTTGACCGTGCTGGAAATATGGCTGAAGTCTGTGCTTTCAACGTTACAATCATCGGTAAGCACTCTGCTCCTCGTTATATTATTCCTGTTTCTCGTTCTCATTTTGCTATGAAGTTATAGTGATTGTGCAAGAGGACAAATCTACGGAAGAATATTTTCGTCACGCTGGTCAGTTCAAACCAACAGTCAAGGAGCTTTTGCTGAAAAGAATCTTTACCGCGGACCCATAATTTTATCTTGAAAGGTTCTTCGAAGTGCTTCTTTCTAGCCATAAAATGTAAAATGACATGAAAAGTTACGGAAAACCCAGTTTAATGATTTTTGCCCGATATACTTTTAATATATTGACAGATTATCAGATTTGAAGCTTCCAGTGCTCTTGCATGGAACTCAAGAAATCTAAATCTATGGAAGATCAAAAGTCAGGGCGTTGTTGACAATATGCATCTATTAATGTTTGTGTGGAATTTGAGGCAGGTATGTTGAGTCACGTTGCAGAGCCTTCATTGCTGCTTTATTCAAACTAAGATGTTTTTAAATGAATATTTTCACATATGAAAGCAGATTCCTTTTTAGCTAAAAAGATGTTTATGTACCAGGTGCTCTAACAAAAGTACTTGTCACTTCCTTAGGAAGTTGGGCAAATAGATTCATAATTATTCTTCTTTGGTCCTTTTTCGTCTAACAGATGATAAAAAACCAGTCATCGAGAGCTGCCCAAATGACATCGTCAATTCCACCGATGTTAATGCTGCTACAGGCACTGTGAATTGGACTCCACCAACAGTAACCGACAATTCAGGCTTGGTAACAATGACATCGAGTCATAATACCAGTGACTCATTCCCCATTGGTACTACCGAAGTCAATTACACAGCTGTTGACGAAGCTGGAAACATGGCGGATGTTTGTCGTTTTAACGTTACAATCACAGGTAGAGTAAAACAATAGATTTACTGCCTGAGCAAAGGTTTTCCGCAGGAAATGTGTCAAAAGTATTTCTGCTGTTAATCCTGAATTTGTACTTCAGTATGATTTCACTATGAACTTATAGCAATTGCGCAAGAGAACAAATCTACAGAGGGATATTTGTCACGCTGGTAAGTTCTCACCAATAGTCAAGGAGCTTTTGCTAAAAACTTCTTTCCAGCCATAAAATGAAATGAAAAGTTACCGAAACTCAGTTTAATGATTTTGCCTGATGTAATCTTGATATATTGACAGATTATCAGTAGATTTCAAGCGTCCATTGCTCATATATGGAACTCGAGAAACGTGAATTAATGGAAGATCAAAGGTCAGGGCGTTATTGACAATATGCATCGATTCATGCATATGTGGAGTTTGAGGCAGCCAAGTTGAGTCAAGTTGCAGAGCCTTTAAGACTGTTTTATTCAAACTAAGAATTATTTTGTTTTTGAAGTTATTATCGATGTTTTAGTTTCCTGTGAATTTTGTCAAACGTACAATATCTAAGATGGGCGCAATACGTTTTGTCCCTTTCACTCGAATTTCGTCAGTATAATGTATTGAGAAAACTATTAAGTTGAAGTTGATGAGCAGGGTGTACACGTGTTGAAGACATCTCGTTTTGCATCAGTATTTTTGATTCAACAAGATTAATATAACTTAATATCAAGACAGGGTTGATTGACCGATTGAGTTGGTTCAGTGGTAGAGCGTCCGCTTCTGGTACGGGAGGTCGCGGGTTCGAGCCGCGACCGAGTCATACCAAAGACCATTATAAAAATGGTACCTACTGCTTCTAGCCTGGCACTCGGATCTCTAGATGGTGAGGGAGTTAAACGCATGGGACTTCCAGAGGACTAACTCCCCCCCCCCCACTGAAGTCGAACTGTCTTGTGCAGCCATGTTGCTTAGGTTTACTGAAACGGAGATGGGCGCCGCCCGATGTTCCACAAAGGAGCAGAATGGGCTTAACTTTAAAAAAAAAACTTTTTTAATATCAAGAGTTGTTGTCTGTCAAGACAAAATTAATGTTGAATTAAGAACGAACTTACCCAATATACATGTTTCCATCATTCTTTGGTAACCTACAGATGACGAATTACCTACTATCACTGATTGCCCGAAGGACGTCGTAGACTCAACCAGCAATGGTACAACAACAATGAATACTACATGGAACGCTCCCTTGGCCTCAGATAACTCTGGCTTTTTTACGCTGGCATCGAGTCATGATCCCGGTACTATCTTCTCTATTGGTACAACGGAGGTCAATTACACAGCTGTCGACCGTGCTGGAAATATGGCTGAAGTCTGTGCTTTCAACGTTACAATCGTCGGTAACCACTCAGCTTCTTATTATTTTTTTTTCCTGTGGCTCGATTTCATTTTGCTATGAAGTTATGGCAATTGTGCAAGAGGACATATCTACGGAGGGATATTTTCGTCACGCTGGTCAGTTCAGACTAATATTCAAGGAGCATTTGCTGAGAAAAAAACTTTACTGTGGGCTCATAATTTTATCTGGGAAGATCTTATGAAAAGCTTCTTTCCAGTCATAAATTGTCAAATTAAATGCAAAGTTACCAAAACCCAGTTTTTAATGATTTTTGCCCGATATAGTCTAAATATACGTATTGACAGATTATCAGTATATTCAAAGCTTCCAGTGCTCATGTATGAAACTCAAGAAATCTAAATTTATGGAAGATCAAGAGTCAGGGCGTTATTAACAAAATACATCTGTTTATGTTTGTGTGGAGTTGGAGGTATCTAAGTTGGGTCAAGTTGCAGAGCATTAATGAGTGTTTTATTCAAACTATTGCTTTTATGAATATTTTAACACAATTATGAAAGCAGACTCCTAATCCGATCAAAAGATGTTTATGTACCTGGTGCTCTAAAGAAAGCACTTGTCAATAGGAAGACGGTCAAATGGAGTAATAATTACTTTTCTTTGGTCCTTGTTCCACTAACAGATGATGAAAAACCAGTAATTGAGAGCTGCCCAAAAGACATCGTCAACTTTACCAATGTTAATGCTGTTACAGGCACTGTGTATTGGACTCCTCCAACAGTAACCGACAATTCGGGCTTAGTAACGTTGACATCTAGTCATAATACCAGTGATTCATTCCCCATCGGTACTACCAAAGTGAATTATACAGCTGTGGATGAAGCTGGAAATATGGCGGATGTTTGCCGTTTTAACGTTACCATCACAGGTAGAGTAAAACAATGAATCTACTACCTGAACAAGGTGCTTACGAAGGAAATTTGTCAAAAGTATTTTTCCTCTTAATGCCAGATGTCTATTAGTCTAGTTATAACTAGTTAATGATGGGATTTTATATGGGATAAATATTTCATTGTACGTACGTAAATTGCTTGTTTTTCAATTATCAAGTGTAGCACTTTCTTGTTGGTGTATCTTGCACCCTTGAGAGACTAAATTGTGTCATTAAAAGCATTTTTTGAGCTATCTTTCCTCATTTTGTTTCTATAGACAGTTCTTTCCTGAATGTTTGCACAAAAGTGAAAAAAAATCAAATCAATTTGAAAGTAGTTTCTATTTCACAGTTGTATATGTGTCTGGTACTCTTATGAAGGTTCGCTTAACTTTGTTACGATGATAGTTAAATGGAGTAATATTTACTTTTCTTTGGTCGTTGTTCATTTAACAGATGATGAAATACCAGTCATCGAGAGCTGCCCAAATGACATCGTCAATTCCACCGATGGTAATGCTGCTACAGGCGCTGTGTATTGGACTCCTCCAACAGTAACCGACAATTCAGGCTTGGTAACGTTGACATGGAGTCATAATACCAGTGACTCATTCCCCATTGGTACTACCGAAGTCAATTACACAGCTGTTGACGAAGCTGGAAACATGGCGGATGTTTGTCGTTTTAACGTTACCATCACAGGTAGAGTAAAACAATAAATGTCCTGCCTGGTTAAATTTTTTTCTCAGGAAATCTGTCAAAAATATTTCTCCTGTTAATCTTCGACTTGTACATGTCCGGTCAGGACAAGTTAATCATGTGATATCGTGAAAGACCAGTAAATTCGTTGAAACTGGAAATATTTTAATGTATATGAGTTGCACCTGTTTCAATATTTATTTTTTGGGGTTTATCACTGTTCTTTCAGACACTGAATTGTGTCCTCGAAACCATCCGAGTATTTTTTTTTTAAACTTATTTTCGCTCTTTTGGTTTCTTTTTTAAATTAACAAACTTTTTACTTTCTACGCTGGGCGCAATAGTTTTTGTTTCTTTCATGGGAATGTTGTCAGTATAATGTAATGATAAAAATATTAAGTTGAAGTCGATGAGAAGGGTGTACTCGTGTTAAAGACACCTCGTTTTGCAGCAGTATTTTTGATTCAATATTATTACAACCTTAATAATAGTGGTCTGTCTAAACGCACGTTGATTCATTATACCAACGAACAAACTTGCCCTATATACATGTTTCCATCATTGTTTGGTAAATTACAGATGACGAATTACCTACTATCACTGATTGCCCGAAGGACATTGTAGACTCAACCAGCAATGATACAACAATAAATATAATATGGAACGCTCCCTTGGCTTCAGATAACTCTGGCTTTGTAACGCTGACATCGAGTCATGATCCCGGTACCATATTCTCTACTGGTAAAACGGAGGTAAATTATACAGCTGTTGACCGTGCTGGAAATATGGCTGAAGTCTGTGCTTTCAACGTTACAATCATCGGTAAACACTCTGCTCCTCGTTATATTATTCCTATTTCTCGTTCTCATTTTGCTATGAAGTCATAGCAATTGTGGAAAAGGACAAATTGATGGAGGGATTTTTTCGTCACGCTTATCAGTTCAAACCAACAGTCAAGGAGCATTTGCTAATAAAGAATCTTTACCGCGGACTCATAATGTTCTCTTGAAAGATTCTTCAAAATACTTCATTCCAACCATAATTTGTAAAATTAAATGAAAAGTTACCGAAACCTAAATTATTTATGCCCGATATCATGTTAGTGTAGGCCCCTATTGGCAGATTATGAGTTGATTTTAAGCGTGCATTGCTCATGTGTCGAACTCGAGAAATCTGAATTTATGGAAGATGAAAAGTCAGGGCGTTATTTATGCATCTAGGATATTCATGTTTGTGTGGAGTTTGAGGCAGCTAAATGGAGAAATGTTGCAGAGCCTCAATGACTCTTATTGAAACTAAGAATTCTTTTATGAATATTTTACATATGAAAGCAGACTCCTTCTCAGATGAAGAGATGTTTATGTAGCCGGTGCTCTAAAAAAGTACTTGTCGCTTCCTTAGTAAGATGGCCAAATGGAGTAATAATTACTTTTCTTTGGTCCTTGTTCATTTAGCACATGATGAAAAACCAGTTATCAACAGCTGCCCAAGTGACATCGTCAAGCAGATTCCTTTTTAGATAAAAAGATGTTTATGTACCAGGTGCTCTAACAAAAGTACTTGTCACTTCCTTAGGAAGATGGGCAAATAGATTCATAATTATTCTTCTTTGGTCCTTTTTCGTCTAACAGATGATGAAAAACCAGTCATCGAGAGCTGCCCAAATGACATCGCCAACTCCACCGATGTTAATGCTGCTACAGGCACTGTGTATTGGATTCCTCCAACAGTAACCGACAATTCAGGCTTGGTAACATTGACATGGAGTCATAATACCAGTGATTCATTCGCCATCGGTACTACCGAAGTCAATTACACAGCAGTGGACGAAGCTGGAAACATGGCGGATGTTTGTCGTTTTGAAGTTACCATCACAGGTAGTGTCCCAGGTAGCAGAAAATATGGGACCCATCTGGGTACCATGTGGGCAAAACTCGCCTACCATGTGGGTACCATATGGGCTACCCATATGGTGCCCAGATGGGCCAACATGGGGCCCAGATGCCCCATATGGTACCCATATTCCATTTGCACCGTGGGCCCCATCTGGGCCCCATCTGGGTATGTGGGCTTCACGTGGGCTGTGGGACAAAGGGCCCATATAGAGCCCAGATGAACCATCTGGTTCCCAGATGGTTCATCTGGGAATCATCTGGGTCCCAGATGAAAAAATAAATATTATATTAAGTCTGCTTTACCCTAACCCAAACCTAGCAAGGTATCCTATAATTATTATAAATCCTATCTAATCCTACTCCTAACACTACACCTAACCTATTTCTAACTTCCAAATTCCTAACCCTACCCTAACTATACTGCATGTTTGCACCAGTATATATATCACAGATTTTAAGGGTAACAAATTTCATAGTT